>JAEANM010002733.1:0-23819 GCA_017656035.1 Myanophis thanlyinensis | reverse complement strand
GTGTAGGGCAGCATTTGTATCTGCCTGGGGTGGGATGTAGACTGCACTGACTATGATAGATGTGAATTCTCGGGGTAAATAGAAAGGCTGGCATTTGATGGATAGAAGTTCCAGGTTTGGTGTGCAGGAGCATGTGAGGGGGATGGTACTTGTGCTGCTGCATCACTTGTTATTCACCATAAAACATACACCTCCTTCCCTGGACTTGCCTGATTCCAGTGTTCTGTCCATACGGTGTACAGAGAAGAAGTCGGCTGGTTGAATGGCATGGTCTGGTACTGCTGGGTTCAGCCAAGTCTCAGTGAAGCAAAGAAGGTTGCAGTCTCTAATGTCTTTTTGGAATTTTATCCTGGCTCTGAGGTCATCGAGTTTGTTGTCTATTGACTGTACATTTGCAAGTAAGATGCTAGGTAAAGGTGTGCGGTGAGCACGGGCCCTCAGAATTTAAAATTTGATTTAAAATTAATTAGACTCTCAGGTATCAGGCCAGGCTGGCTCATTGAAATAAGCATTGTGTTTAGTGGTGGGATGCAACCAATTTAACCACCAGTTTGGTGAGCAAGTGCTTTGCTGCCATGTGGCTTCAAAACTGCAGCAATTAAGCTTACCAGAGGCAGCCCTGGTGAGTAGGAAGACTGCAGAGGCGTGGAAAACAACTCTGCCGCACAGTTCAGGTGAGCAAGAAAAAAAAGGGGGGGATATAGTACAGGATAGAGCTCGGGCATGGCCAACTGATCATCACCACTACTGGTTCAATAGAACAGGTGCAACCACACAGCATCCCACCACTGTGTTGTTGTTTCATATGGTAGATACAAAAATAAAACTACTACTGACTTCTAATATTTGTTGATGTTTCTTTTTAAGTCCTTCAATATCTTTCACGTGCAGGACTTCGGCATGGATGAGAGCCTCTTGTACTGCATCTTCTTTTGCTGTTTCGGCCTACAAAACAAGTCATGAATAGAAACAGTTGGTTAATACAACTGTGCTAAAGACACCACACCAGACTGATCACACAATACAATCTCAATTGCTATGATGGCTCTTTTAGCAACAGAGTTGCACTTGTTAATGGAATTGGTTCTTCTCCCATTGTGTCCTCCCCTGTTCCTCCCCTGTTCTAGATAGGTTGTTCAATAAGGAAATGTGTCATTGCACAAGCAGAAGTCAACTGTAACCCCAGATTTATTACAGTGGTCCTCGACTTACAACCATTTATTTAATGACCATTCCAAGTTACAACAGAAAATATATAAAAAGTGACTTATAACCAATTTGCACACCAACAACTATTGCAACATCCCCATGGTCATGTGAACAAAATTCAGGCACTTGGGAACCGGCAACTATTTATGTTGGTTGCAGTGTCCAGGGGTTATGTGATCACCATTTGTAATCTTCCCGGCCAGCTTCCAACAAATGTGGAAGAAGCCAGAATTGCTAATGAGTCACTTAACAATTGCAGTGATTTGCTTAAAATTTAGAGGCACAAAAGGTCATAAAATGGGGCAAAACTCACTTAACAACTGCCTTGCAAAGCAATAGAAATTTTGGGCTCAGTTGTGATCATAAATCAAGGTCTACCCGTAATTCCTCATAATTTGAGAAGAGCATAAGAATAATCCTCTAGAAGCAGGCTTCTTTTATTTTACTATTGCTAATATTTGTATCCCTCTGTGCTTCAGCTAACACCAGTGTTTCTTTTAAAGTTAAAATGAAGTTACTGCAATAAAATTCTATTTCATGTAGATACAGATATAATTTAACAGAGTTGGAAGGGACCTTGTAGGTCATCTAGTCCAACCCCACCTACCCCCACCCAAGCAGGAGACCTTACACCATTTCTGACAGAGGGCAGTCCAGTCTCTTCCAACAATGAAGCTTCCACAAATCCCTGATGGCAAGCTATTCCACTTGTTGATTGCTCGAACATATGTTGAACACCTAAATGCTCTAAAAAGTAAAATAAATTGCCTAATTGGAAATGCAATTGATAAGTTTGAACCTTAACCACTTGGTCTAGATTTGAATTTTTGTTGTCACTCTCTGGGAAGAAATCCATAGGATATTTAAAACGAAGATTATTGGTTAAAGTCAGATAGCATTTGGATTCTATCAAGATTTTTTTTGACTAGGCAGAAACTATTATAAAAAAGATCACCACACATGGACATGCCCAATGGCAAAGAAATTTTGGACAAAGATACACACATGGTTGGAGAAAATGATTAAGCAACATATTGATTTAAAGCCAGAAATTTTTCTATTGTGCATTATGCCAGAGAAATACAGTCAGGAAAACATGTATCTTATGTTTAATTTAAATATATCATATATTTAAATTAGTTTTAAATTTGTAATTTTAATTGTTTTAAATTTTTAAATTTTCAATTTTATAATTAGGTTTTAATTGGTTGGCCATTAATTTAGTTAATTTTAATTGTTTTTTAATTGTTATTTATTTGTGTCCTTTTTAGACAGCTGCACACCGCCCCGAATCCTTCGGGAGAGGGGGCAGTATAGAAGTTGTGAAAATAAAATAAAATAAAATAAATAAAATATATCTGATCCTACATATTTTAACAGCAGCTAGAATTGTGTTTGCACAGAACTAGAAACATGAGGAGATCCCAAAAGAAGGGATGGTGATTAGAAAAATATTAGAGGGTGCGGAAATGGATAGATTGACTATGGAAATAAAAGAAAAAGAATTACGTGAATATTATAAGATATGGGAAGTATTTTACCAATGGTGTTAGACAATAAAAACAAGATATATAGAATAAAAATTATGAGGTATTAGTGAGGCAATTTGTCAAGAAATGTTTAGTAGTTACAGTATATGAATATGATTATTTGAAAATGGTATGGTATGACATTATATTATTGCTAAGTTACATATTAACATATAGGCAAATATAAGTGGTGCTGGAAAATGAGTTTATACACCCAAGCGGCTCGCGAACCGATGGATGATGTACAATGGATTATATAATGAAAAAAAAAATTGAATAAGAGAAAAAAGACCACCACCACACACACAAAAAAGGGTGTTGAGACTCAGGAAAGAGTGCAGAGAAAAGCAACAAAAACAAGTAAGGGCCTGGACGCTAAAACATACAAAGAACGGTTGCACGAATTGGATTTGTCTAGTATAGTAAAAAGGATTAGTGGTAACATGATAGCAATCTTCCAATATTTGAGGGTGTGTGTGTGTCAATCTATTCTGCAAACCACCGGAAGGAAGGTAAGACAAGAAACGATGGAAACTAATCAAGGAGAGAAGCAACCTAGAAGTAAGGAGAAATTTCCTAACAGAACAATTAATGAGTGGAACAGTTTGCCTTCAGAAGTTGTGGATGTTCCATCACTGGAGGCTTTTATAAAAAGAAACTGAACACCCACTTGTCTGAAAAGGTATGGGACCCCCTGCCTGCAGAGGGGGTTAGACTAGAAGACCTCCAAAAACCCCTCTAACTCTGTTAGTATTAAACAGCGTTAAGAGAAATCTGTACCTAATTAGTACCAGTTCTGCTGATGTACCTATGACACCTATTAACAGGCATCACATGAAAATCTGAATAGTAAACATTAGAAAGGTTTATATTTAATATGATAGAGGAATGGTTTTACCTGAATCAAGAGTTTAGCCTGCACTTTATCTATTCGTTTTTGTATTTCCTGTTCTCTTTGGTCTATATCTTCTTGCTTAAGGTCTGCTCCAATCTCTATATAAAGCAATATAATAATTGAAGGCCACAGTGTATATTATATATGGGTTATGTAGGCCACACATACCATAAAATGATCAAAAGTTTAATTTAAAAGCATTAAACCACTACCATCATTTTGTGAAGACTAGTGTGCACAATCAAATGTGCCATACTTATATTAATTAAACATATAAGAAAAGTCCTGTATGTTAAGCTGCTATTCTGTGATTAGGCTTGATAAGAATTTAACACAATAACGTAGGGAAAGATGGAAATAGCAATAGCAGTTAGACTTATATACTGCTCCATAGTGCTTTACAGCACTCTCTGAGCAGTTTAGAGTCAGCCTATTGCCCTCAACAATTTGGGTCTTCATTTTATTGACTTTGGAAGGCTGAGTTAACCTTGAGTCGTCAGGATTGAACTCCTGGCATTGGGCAGTTAGCTTGCCATACTGCATTCTAACCACCATGCTGCCACAGGTCATATATCATCTATCTCTATCCTAAATATTCCACATTTTAGCTTGTTTCAACAGATTACATGGCAATGGTGGAATAAATCCCTACAGATATACGGTGTACCACTGAATGCTGTTCCATCTATACTGATGAACATCTATACTGTATTCCATCTACAGCAGGGGTGTCCAATCTTGGCAATTTTAAGACTTGTGGACATCGACTTCTCTAGCTGGCTCAAATTGTGGGAGCTGAAATTCACAAGTCTTAAAGTTGCCCAGGTTGGACACTCATGAACTACAGTTTTATGAAGATAATTTCAATTTCTGAAGCAGGCACTCTGCATTGGTGGACAACCAGCAGTGAAGACTTCAAGCTTGCTCTAGTTTCCTTTTCAAAGTGATCAGAAGAAAGATCATACAGGCCAGAAATAATAATCATATGATGCAATGATTATACCATAGAAATTGAACATAAATAAGGACATTAGTCATAGCCCTAATTTTGTCATGGATGGAGGAGCAAAATTAATAATGTGTAACTGAAAATCCAAGCATTACGCACATTGTATATACTAAGGTAAGCCAGGTCAAGTCATTTACTGATCTTAATTTTTTTTTCATTCAACACCAAAAAAGAAAAAAAAAAAGAGGGGGGGCACTGGATCCTTTGCCAGCAGATTAAAGCTGTGTTCTCCCAATGACTCAACACAAAGCACCAATTTTACACATTAAACCATAGTTTGCTCAACATACAGCTTGTTGGAAAAGCACAGCTGTCCACATTCGCATACGTTAAGTCAAACTATGATTTGTAAACCACTATAGTTGGATTCATACAACATATTAAACCTAAACAAAACATGGTAACTTAATATATTTGAACCCAGTTTCCCTCACTGAAGCCAGTGATAATGCTTCCTCCATGAACATATTCATTATAAAGAAAATTAAAATATATATTCAAAGACCATTAAAGCAATCTTTAATCATTTAAGCAGGTCCTTGAATTGAAGAATCCTATTTTCTATATTATGGACCATCAAAACTATTCAAAGCACAGGTTGATACTGTATGCACTGTATGATACCAAGGGACACATTTATAAATCTCCATATATTTCATTTTCCTTTTTTTTGGGGGCAAGCTTTAAGTAGAAAGATGTGTTCCCTATCAAACGAAAGATGCCTTTTCCTTAATGATATTTGCAGCATTTTTTCTATTTTTTTCCTCCCATTTTATTAATATGAATAACTAGAATTGTTCATGTTCTTGTCTGCGGATTCCTTAGAACATGTCAAATACATGAATCATCATAGGTTACTGAGGAGTTAGACTTACCCAGTATATCTTTGTGTGTATAATACCGAGTTTTATAAGGTTTATATTCCCTAATCCGGTCAAAGGTCTCTGGTGTAGGAGGCGGTGGAATTAGTTTTGAACAAACAGCACAGCAAACAAATGTATCAAAATCTGGATTTCTAATCATGATTGCATGTGATCTTTTTCTTCCTTTGAAGAGAATGAAGTAACTGATTCAGATGCAGATACAAATGCTTAATTCTTCCATTCAAAGCTGAATTATATTTGGTGTTCCTTTGGTTCTGTGCATGTCAGTGGAATAAATAAGGTGGCTTCAGCATTGTATGACAAGATGGTCATGGAAGGAAGAGAAAAGGACCACCATTATATGGCAAGATGTATCCACCTGCTTCTTCAGGATCTCCTTATTAAGAAACTCAGGAAATTACATTGTCATGATTATATCTGAACCTCTGAGTTAAATGCCACCCAGTAACTGTTGCTAGGCAAAGTAAGTTTTGCTCATAAAAGCATTTGAGACATCAGTTAGTATTACTTAGCATCTTGGAATATTTTTTTTTACTTGATAAGATTTCATCTGCTTTTTCTAAAACAACGTATATGAATTATTACAGCATTTACTATCCAAATATTTAAACCAAAAACTTAATATTCCACTAAATGAAAATATGCAGGGAAGTTCAAAATATTGAAGTGACTCATGGGAACATATTTTAACATATTAGTTTTATTGTCTTGAGTGAAAAATATCAATCCATCAATCATTCAATACACTAAATCATAAATAAATTACTTTGGAAGAGACTATGGCATGTTTTCCCTTATTTAATATTTGAAATACAAAAATTTGCAGAAGAGTGATTGTACAAAAGACACATTTTAGAAATGTATTTTGAGTGACTTACTAAAACACTGATGCTTAGTAATAAAATTTAAAATCAGACAGTGCAGTTCTGGCAACAATTCTAAAGCATTTATGGGCACAGTATAGATAAGAAATAAGTTGCACATATTCTACTGTATTCTAACCCCTTTTCTTATAATGTGCTTTATTCAAAATACTAATAGATAACAACATTTCACACTGATGTTTAAACTGTAATTTTTTAAAAAAAGCATTCATTGTATGAACATTAATGCTAATGCTTCAGACAAAATCCTGAAAGTTGCTATACAGAACATCAAATGCCTTCTTCCATGTTAATATTTAAACCAACACTAATGAGCAGTATTTTTAGTCCCATTTTGAAGTCTTGCGTTTCATAAGTCTGTTTCCTTCACTGTCAATAGCTTCATAGAGATCCTTTTTGTTTTCTTGTTGTGCATGCAAGTACCCAATATAAGCTACACAGAGAGTAACTGTCACAAGGCCAAAAGCCATAACTGTTTTGTTCTGTGAAAATAAAAACAACAGCTTGAAATCCAAACATTTTATTTAATCCATGTCCTAAACCATCCAACCTAAAAGTATTTTATTAAGCTAGGTCCTGATGATCTATTTTATTTTCCCTCTTCATCTAGCTTTCAGAGAGAAAAGAAATGGCTAGAATTAAAGCTTCAGTCTTCTATATAAATGGAAATATCTCCCATCCAATACTGTTAAATTATTACTGTGAAGAGAGTTGGGAAGGCAAACCACATCTGTACTGTTGCCAAAACAGCAACATTAATGTATTTGTGTAGCCCCCTAAAAGTCAAGCTTTTGTAAAATCAGTATAGGCAATGCTCCCAACTATTTATCTGTTTTATAATGAAATGAAAGGCCTGTAAATTGCAAATAAATGAAATGACTTAGTTGATTAAGGTATAGAAAATATCAATATTTAATTGTTTTTAGTTCCTAAATGCCCTTTTTAAAAAAACACTGTCTGCGTGTTCCTTGAGTGTGACATGTTTCTGTTTGGAAAAAATGGGTCTCATCCAAAATCATGCTGTTTTCCCATACATTTTAAATATGTTCCTATTCATGATTGATAAGGTTTTATATTATTTTGTCTGCAATTCAGTCCAGCTCTTGAAATAGTCATTGACTTCTGAAAGCTTAATTCAATAGGCAAATTATTACTTCATCATAACAGTTTTCCTATTTATGTTAAAACAGTGAGATATTATGGCTAAAGTATTTTGATATCATACTATTCTAATTAGCAGTTACCAACTTATTTTTATCAAAACTAATATTACACCTGAATTAAAAATGGAAAATGATCAGAAATTAAATATAAATGACCTCTTAAATAACATGTTACACAGGAGTTTACTTAATTGTGATAAACCATAATTAACTGGATTTAGATAAAATGCTAAATCATTAACCATAAATCCAAAACATAAAGACTAGGCTCATATATCATACTAAACCCAAACAATTCTTCAGATGTAAAATCTATGGCCATGTAACAGACTACAGCTGTGATGTAGGCAAAAATAGGGATGTATTTAAATCAATTGCCCCAAATAATTGCTGTTCTCTTACAGGTTTAATGAAAAGTTCTGGATTCACAGCACGGAACAAAGTAGTAGTTTGGGCACCTCGGAGTCCTGGAATTCGAAAGTCTTTTTTTTTGGGTGCTTCATGTTGTACATCTGGAGGCTGCGGTGCTGAAGACATTGTACTATGGCAGAAATATTTGGAGTGTGTGACACTTTTCTAGTATACTATATTCTAATTGCAATCTAATTGACAAATACAAATAATAAAAATCCATGTCTATTATTTCCCAAACCTGGAAAATGCAGTGATGGGATACCTCCAGAGAGTTGCTAGCCAAAGACCTTGAATTATTATCCTGTTTTTCTTTCTTAGCAGCTTCCTATCAAAACAAAACAAACTGTATATATATATATACTGTAGTATATAAACAAAGAATTTAATCTGGGCGTTGGCATTAACATTCCATAAAGCATCAGTAAAATTGTACATCAGGATTAATTCCTGACAACGTCAGCTAGAGTTTCAAACACTGCTAGTCGGATAGCCAGGGCCAAAGTAAACAGAACAATACATTATTATGCAGGATATTATGTAACTTCCCCTTCATCTTAATTGAATATGATCCACTTGATAATCCAGTGTTTCCGCCTTCCCCAAAGTTGTGTCATCTAGATACCTTGATCTATGACTTCACTGTTCATTACTTAGGGAAGATAGGAACTGCAGTACAAAAAGTTGGCAAAATATTGTCCAAGATTTATGAGTTCAAACCAATGAAGAAAGTGGATTAATTAAGAAACATTTAAGGAAGCAGCTGAATGTTTCACCTGCAGACATCTTGATATTACACGGGTGATGTTTTGTAGAATCAAATGGTGGAGGCATCAGGAAAGCTGACAAGATTGGATTAGCGAGAGATAGCAACTTCCACTCTCATTTCCTAGCAACCAGTATTTAAGGTGGAATGGAATCCCCTGGAGATACATTTAGTTTCCATTACCTTAAAACTTGGCTCAGACATAAACCTGGGTTATTCGCTATTTGATATGCAGCATTTTGGATGCAAAAAAAGTAGGGTGGCCTAGGCATGTGCATATACTCTACATTTGCTTATACCCCTTACAATTTCAGGAAAATGCAGGTAGTCCTCGACTTACAACAGTTCCTTTGGTCACCATTCAAAGTTACAATGGCAGTGAAAAAAGTGATTTATGACCATTTTTCACACTTGCGACCATGGCAGCATCCCCATGGTCACATGATCAAAATTCAGGTGTTTGGCAGCAAACTCATTTATGATGGTGGGGTCATGTTATTCCCCTTTGAGACCTTCTGACAAACAAAGTCAATGGGGAAACCAAATTCACTTAACAACTGAAGCAAGAAAGATTGTAAAATGGAACAAAACTCATTTAACAAATGTCTCCCTTAACAGAAATTTAAGGCTCTCTGATAATACTCTCTGAAAATGTGATGACCCAAACTGCATTAAAAATACCACAAGAGTAATCTTTGCTATATATTTTCATTATTTCCTTTATTGTACACTGAGAGAATATGCACCGAAGACAAATTCCTGTGTGTCCAATCACATTTGGCCAATAAATTATTCTATTCTATTCTATTCTATTCTATTCTCAATTCAATTCCTTTGACTTCTAATGGAATCTGCCTTCTTCACACTGCATGCATTGCATGCTGGGTTGACATTTTTATCCAGCTGGTCATCAAGATTCTCAGATCAATCAATTCAGATCCTGTTAATATATAAGTCAGAGATGAATTTTCTTGGCTAACATTCATTACACTTGCTTACATTATTTAAGTCTTGTGATGACCATCTGCCAGTTTGGAAAATTTCTTTGACTTGCTATTTCCCTACACCAACAGCCACACACCAAACTGTCTTCCACCACATCACACCAGATTTATAACTCTTTATATTCTACCACCTTAGCAGCCTAGAAACTTGCATCCAGAGATCTCCCATCACTAGCCACTGACAGACAACGTGCAATTTATTTTTCCCTTTATGGGTTTTCCTTGGTAGGGAAGTAGTAGTAGTACAGCAAGAAGCGAGGCAAACCTGCGACGACTCTCGGTGGACCACCACAATGTCAGCATCTCATTTTTGAATTATTATTTTTTTTGCAAGCTTTCCTGGACTCTCTAGGAAGATTTCCCCAGCCTTACTTTTGAGAAAACAAAGTTGGAACCCGAGATCACCTACGTGCAAAGCCGAAGCACGAGCCAAGAACTCGCAACTTTTTCTAACCATAGCGCGGCTACCAGGACAAAACCTGGACGACCCCTGCGTCCGCGTCTACGGTCAGCCCAGGTCTGGAACTCCTTAGCAGCAGCTCCCTGCTAGCGTGGATCAGCAGGAGCCCTCCCTCTTCGATGTTTTTAGTACGCTAAGGGAAGCATTCCTAGGAAGATAAAAGCAACTCCTCCAGCTTCTTTGCTCACCTCCTTCCGCGGGAAGCCTGCGCCGATTCCCCCCTTTTTACATTCCCACCGCAGAGTTAAGAAGGACCTGGGGGGCGTTTTTCCGCCCCTGCCGCTCTTTTGGGCCCAACTCGAGAGCGCCCCCTACTTTGCGGAGGCCGGGACAGCACTTTGCTTTACATTACCTAGGTAGGCGTCTGGGTTAGAAAGAGTGAGATCAATTCAAGAGTTTTTAGAGCTTCTCAGTCATCCCCAACCATGATCTGGATGACTGAATCTCTACAATTTTTTACCTATACAATTTGGGATGAACACCCTTGGAATGGTGTGAGAGATGGATTTCCAGAGGGGGGTGGGGAAATTGCAGGCTACAGGAAGCAGGAGCACTACTCAGGTGACACTGAGGATACAGATGAACCTCCAAGAGCTTCAACCACCCTCTAAAAGGATGCAAATGACCAGCTGTCTGCAAGGAATATAAATCCTTCCTTTCTCCACTGCCCTGTCAGAGCTCTTGAATGAGAAGTGAAGCGCCTTCAAAAGAAAAAAAATAATGTTCGGTTGCCTCCTGAAAAAAGTACCTTTAGGACGATCAAGTCAAGAGTTCACAAGCAGGACAGGGGTGACATCCCCCCCCCTTTCCTTCTGTCAACCAGCTCTTGTGGGGAGAATTATTATTATTATGGCTGGCCACACAGTTAGTCCTTCCCAAGGATCTGGTATTGGCAGATGTTATTATTTGATGGTGTTAAATATATGATCCTAAGTTGTGACCTTTGCTTTGGCCAGGTAAAGCTGCCTGTTGTAATTGGTTGATGGTGATTTGGTCAGTGCTAATAGGGTTCAAGAGTTTTGGAATTGCACTATTACTATTGGTACTATTTTTACTTTCTTTTGCTACAGAACTTTGTACTTCTATTTGCATCTCTTTGTATTTTGTGATTTTCACCAGACTTTCTTTCTTATTCCGCAGTTTCCAGGTCCTGTAATGTCCAGTATCCAAACTTCTTTTGTCTTTCTTATCAACCGCTGTTAAGTCCTGGGTATTGTGTGACAGGTATCTGTCTATTTGAATTTTAAAGTCCCAGAGCACTTTAGCTTCTTCATTTTCTATTACTTTTTCTGTTTTATATTCCCACCAGTTCTTCCTGCAAGCAAATAGAATTTGTTGCACGTTTTTCAATGTGCCATTGTTGCTACTTTGTCACGGTCATTGTAGATAGTCAGTATGTGCAACCTGTTTTGAATGGGCTAGCCTGGCACATGTTTTTGATATTTGGTATCCATGGCCTTATTTGTTTGGTATTTTTGACAGAGGAATCAATACAATGGCAAACAATACTGATCATGAGCCTCTCTGATATATCCTTCTTGATATTAACTCCTCCTACTCCATCATTAATCAGCAACTGTGTTTTCCATTATATCATTGACCTTTGCATAAAGCTGATTATTCTATTGGAGGAGTCTCAAACTCGCATTGTCACAGCGTCGTCACATAATGTATCAGACTTCCCCCCCCCTTTGCTAAACCAGGTGGGCATGGCCAGCGCATGACGCATCTGGCCCACAGGCCGCGAGTTTGACAGCCCTGGTCTACTGACTCCTGTTATTTCTAGGCACTTGATTATCCAGACATGTGGCAGGGAGTCAAATGTCTCCTTATAATCAATCCAAGCTACTCCTACTGTTTTCCAAAATCACCTTGTAAATTAGGAGCTGATCATTTATTCCTCTGTGTTTGATTAGTTTCCTGTTTCTTCGGGTGGAAAGAGCTTGTTTTCAACTAAATGCTGTTTGACCGCATCTACTACCAAATCAGTTAGCAATTTGAAAGTTGTTGCTAAGCAGGTAATTGACCTGTAGTTGCCTGATACTGCCTTTTTTGTTGGATCTTTCATTATCAGGTAGGTTTTAGTCAGATGTTAACCTGTCTTCAACTTTTTGTACCATTTGTTAAATTGCTTGGCAGTGAGTGGGTGTAGATATTTCAACCAAAACCCATCCAGTTCATCTTCATCTGGTGCCGATTAGTTCTTCCTTGTCCATTTCTCCACCATTTCATTGTTATTATTTTCAATTTATTTGTCACCCAACTCCAGTGGATTCTTGGCAACGTACAACATTTAAAAAAACATAAAACCACTTAAAACGTTAAATCAGGCAGAAGGATTAAATCAGATGGAGAGCTCCAGCAAAATATTCCCATTTGGGACCAGAGTGGGATGAGGAGAAATATTCTGAAGACCTACCTCAAGCTTAAAGAAAACACGTTTATTACATTGTCACTCCCAGGAAGAGGTTTGAAGCACAGCTCTGCAGCAAAATTTCTCCAATATAAGAAAATAAAAGGAACAGGATAACCTTAATTCATTCTACTTGAACAAACCCTAGGACAAGAGGCATTCAAATATTCAAACTTCTATCAGACATTTGTTCTGGATGAAAAAAAAAATGGTTTCATGAAGGAAATGCATTGTGGGCATGATGGGGCCCAGGCTTGCTGGGCCTAATGGGAAGGGCAGTTTAACTTATCTAGAAGATACGGAATCAGGTCACCTGCTGTAACACTACTTAATAGACAAATAGGTATATGAATGACTGAGTCCCACATGTATGGAACAGATGTCTCCAGACCGTAATCCTCTGTAGTTGGAATTCTCTTCTTATACTTATGGGGAGCATCCAATTGGAAATCAAAAATTAGCAGATCACTTAGGGAGCCTTCTACAGATATGTTTGGATTCAGACTACAATTCCCAGAATTCCTAGGCAACATAGCCATTGCCAGTCAACATATGTAAAGAGGCTGGGGAGAGTAGCATAATCTAAGATTAGCAAACCACACCTTCTTATTTAAACAGAGTGTGACATTTATCTGTGTAAATGCAATTCACATGCATTACTTGTTTGCAAATAGGAAAGAATGAAAATGAAGACAATTTGCATTAGTACCAAAGATTCAATGAGCCATCTGTGTTTTATGTCAATATTTAACTCACAGCGCATCATCTGCTCTACTTGTAGTTATTGTTGTGACAACAGCTTTTATAATGAATCCTTACTGAAGAAAACAAATAAGATGTCAATAGCATTCAGCTCTCTTATAAATCTTATAAATTCATATAAATCAACAAATCCCATAATTGCCAGGTTCTACAGTTCAACACTGATTGGGTCAAAGGTGGAAGTCCAATACATTTGGAGGACATCAAGTTGGGGAAAACTACATGAGAACAAGGTGAATTTGTCAACATGAGCCACTGACTGACCTGTTAAAATTGTGTGTGTTGAGTCATAAATATTTTTCATAAAACTTAGTAGAAGTGAATGTTTACATCTCAGAATTAAATATCTTATCAAAAATAAAATATTGCTATTTCTGTGTTACCAATGTGGAGAGAAACAGGTAGTTCTCAACTTACAGCAGTTCATTTAGTGACAGTTTGAAGTTACAATAGCACTGAAAAAAGTGACTTATGACCATTTTTCACATTAATGACCTTTGCAACGTTCCCATGGTCATGTAATCAAAATTTAGATGCTTGGCAACTGGATATTTATGATAGTTGCAGTGTCCTGGGGTTATGTGATCACATTTTGCGACCTTTTAACAAGCAAAGTCAATGGGGAAGCCAGATTCACTTAACAGCCATGTTCCTAACTTAACAACTGCAGCAATTCACTTAACAACTGTTGCAAGAAAGGTCATAAAATGGGGCAAACTTCACTTAAAAATGTCTCACAGAACAACAAAAATTTGGGGCTCAAATGTGGTCATAAGTTGAGCTCTACCTGCATGGTATTTAGATTACATCCCATATTGATGCTTTGAGATACACATTGTTTGGATAGTCCCTAGCCATAAGGCTGAACCCAGACTTTAGTATCACCCATCTTACTAAACCATATGGTGGATTGGTTTTTGTTACAAGAAAACAGTTGTGTATAAATTGTTATTTGTTGTTTAGTATAATGTGTGAATCAGCTAGTTGTGGCTTATTTAACAAACCATGCATTGACTGGCCCCTAGAAACCTACTGACTACTAGTGACACTAATTATAGAAATAGTGAAGGACTTTGCATTTTTATCACCTATTCTTGCCTAAAAGATTTACCTTTCATGTGTTACATGTGTTTTATTGGTTAGATTGATATTTTTCAGGGTTTCCATAACTTTCTTCCTCTCTCAGTTCATTTATTTTACATCACTGGAGGCTTTCAAGAAAAGAGTGGACAGCCACTTGTCAGAAATGGTATAGGGCCGTGATGGCGAACCTATGGCACGGGTGCCACAGATGGCACGCAGAGCCATCTTGCTGGGCATGCAAGCTGTCAGCCAACTTACCTCCAGCTGAGCATGCACATGTGATTGCGCATGCACACATGTACAATTGCAGAGACCCAGCTGGTCTTCGTGCCTCCACTGTGCATTTGCGCGATTGCAGCAGGAAATCCAGCTGGTCTTTGGAGCTCTCCTGCGCATGCACACGTGATTACTCAAGTGTGTGTGAGTGCCTGCATGCATGCACAGATGGTGCGGTTGCACATGCAGTGCACATGGAGGAACTGCATGCAAGTGTGGATGGCACGCACAAAGCACGTACTTTTCGGCATTCAGTAAGTAAAAGGTTCACCACCACTGGTATAGGGCCTCCTGCTTAAGCAGGGGGTTGGATTAGATGACCTTCAAGATACCTTCCAACTCTGCTATTCTGTGTTAAGTGGAAAATTCCAATTGGCATTACCTCAACATTTATGTGATACAAAATAGAAGTAATACAAGTAAATTAGACTATGGCATTGCAGAATGAAAACTTTGTATTGAAAATTGAGTACAATAAAGGTATCACAACATTGTCCCTCATTTATAGAATTAACACAAAACACAGGAGGCCAGCATCTGAATAACCTGCCACATTATATTGCAGAACTAGATTTGGATCATGCCTTTCTTCCAACAAGTTCAGAATATTTTCCTCAACTTTATCCTTTATATGCCTGTCTGAGGTATTTTTGTCTGCAGTGGCTCCTGTTCACCAGCAGAGGTGAAAATTTCATTGAAAATTGGTCAATATGTCCAAATCTGGCAGTAGTTAACTACTCTTTACCTCAGATATTTCCAAGCTACGTGTCAGCTCTGGTCCACACTAATATTATTTTGAAAATAAAAGAAATCAGCAAACAAGGAACTACTGCACAGGTGAACAGAAGACAGGCTAGGTTTCTCTTTTGAATAATATACTAGAAGAAATGATCAGGTTGCACTTCTGTGGATTATACTGCCTAGGAAACCACCTGACTCCATTTTCAAGGCTGATGTCTTTCTGGGAAATGAAAGATTAATTTTTAATGCTCCTGAATTCTGCGGTATTGACAACCACTTGCCACTCTGAAGGTAAGTACGTTTTCTAGGGATCTTAAGGAATATGTAGATGTGTTCTTCTAAAAAGGAATGTGACTAATAGAATGCCATCTTTGTGGTTAGCCTGGTAGCATGTAATTGTGCTAAGCTTAGTGGCCCATACTCAGTCAAAGCAGCTTAGAATCTAAGTACAGAAACAACAAAAATATTGTTTAGTTGATAAAAAGTGGTTGTTTATTGATTTGAGATTCTAAATAACTTTTGAGTTTCTGTCTTTCCTCCCTCTCACCCTTTTAGTTTATCATAAAAATTCTGATGATTCTTTAGAAATGCATTTTAGCATTGGTTGAAACTGCATATAAATATTTGTTGTTCTATAGTATTGGAGAGCCTTTTAAGGACTCGCTAAAAGACTCTTCTCAATGAATAAAGCAGGTTTCAAGCAGAGTTGATTTTTCAAAAGCAGTCTTTTTATCAACCTTGGAAGAATGGAAGGCTGACTCAACGAACCAGCTCTCAACCATGAGTGAAAGGAGCCCATTGCTCTAATATCTCAAGGGTTTTAAGCAATGACACAATCAATCATGTAGCTTGATTTCTTTCTGCCCTTATTTTTTTAAAAAGTGTTGGATTTGGAAGAGTTGGAAAGTGCTTCGAAAGTTATTTTCCCTCAAGCTTGGAAGCTGTTTCTATTAACTGGTTGAGAGGCAAGATCAGTATGATGGCTGGTTTAATAGCATCTGACATCTTCAAACTCTTGCATCTTGAACCATTCTCACTATTCAGAGGCTTGGCATTATTCTTATTTATGTAATTTTTATATAATATAAATTTTACAAGTAATCCTTGTTTACTGCAATTGGGACTGAGCAAATCAGTCATTTAAAAGTGAAGTGCCCGCTAAGTGCTTCAGTTTTCTTTTGCTTTACAGACCTGTAAAGATTATAAATGTGAAGATTGCTTGTAAAATTACTTTTTCATCACTGTCATATCTGTGAAAGGTCAATTATACAAGGCATACAAGACTGCCTGTAAACACATGGGCACACATATTTGGCCATTTAAAATTATTAGTTAAGATAATGCACTTTAACTTTTTTAAAAAATAACAGGATTACAATTTATCAGTTGCATTTTATATTAGCAAAATACAAGAGGAAAATTTTATTACTGGATCATGCAAGGAGAGAGCATTGTAAGCGAGAGATAAAAGTGCTATTAAATGAGAGAACAGCACCCTCTAGTAGCAAAAGAGCAGAATTAAAATTAAATGTTCAACTTTAAATTCCCTTGAAGATTTCTCAAGGGAAAAAACATAGCCCAGTTGCCTTTTGAAAAAAGCACCTTTGAGCAGAATTATAAGTTGATCTTTGATAACTACCCAATTTATTTCCCTCAAATATTCTTTGTTACTTAAACAGTGGCATTTCCCCTACTGCACGCTTTCCTCCATCTTCTGTAACCTTCACATCCAGGAATCATCGCATACGCAATGATTCTGCTTGTTTCATAGGTTACTGTTATAAACAGCATCTAGATCTTGTCTTGTACACAACCAAATTCTTTAATTCTCCCACCTTGACTCGAGAATCTAATACTTGAAATTCCTATATACTATTTTGCTTTTTAAATGTTGTTGAAAAATCTACCCATTAACCTAATTCCCACATTGGCTATATTCCTTATATTTTGGGTCTACCTCCCGTATATATTATTTGCTTAAAGAGACATGCTTATACTACATATTTTGTTTTGTTACAGTTTCTTGACCTTCTTGAAGGAGAAACTATGAGCTGGGGATTCCTGCGAGATATTCTAAGTGGTGTAAATAAATACTCAACAGAAATCGGCAGAGTCTGGCTGGCTATTGTGTTTATATTTCGCCTTCTTGTCTACGTCGTAGCTGCCGAACATGTCTGGAAAGATGAACAGAAGGAGTTTGAGTGTAACATCAGACAACCTGGCTGTGAAAATGTCTGCTTTGATCATTTCTTCCCAATTTCCCAAGTCAGGCTTTGGGCCTTGCAACTGATCATGGTTTCCACGCCATCACTTCTAGTTGTTCTCCATGTCGCTTATCGAGAAAGCAGGGAAAAGAGACACCAAACTAAACTGTATAAGAACCTGAAAAGTATTGATGGGGGACTGCTCTGTACCTATCTCATTAGCCTCCTTTCCAAAACTGGATTTGAAATAGGTTTCCTCTACTTGTTTTACAAGATGTATGGAGGATTTGATGTACCCCGCCTTGTGCAGTGTGACACAAGTCCTTGTCCTAACACAGTTGATTGCTACATATCCAAGCCTACCGAGAAGAAAATTTTCCTTTACATTATAGTGGTGACATCCTGTTTGTGCATAGTCTTAAATATAATTGAATTCAGCTATTTGATTTTTAAACACTTGGTCAAATGCTGTTTCAGGAATCACATCAAGAAAGTCCAAAACTCCAAAAGTGAACATAAAAAAACAAATTCAATGGCTCACAATGGTACCACTGTGTCTCTTGACCAAGATTCACCCAGTATCCAAGGAGATGAAAAATATTTGGGTCATTTTCAATTATAAGAAATAAAATAGCACTCAATTTATTTTTATAATGTTAACAATAGAGCTTCAGATAATACCAGCAAGAGTCTGATTATTTTAACCAACATGCTCCATTTTAAATTTTTTTCCACATGTGTAAGGTTCACGAAATTTGCATCTCTTGCAATCTCCTTCTAAGAGTTTCATAAGCACTGATATTTCTGATACAGATAATGCTAAGATAACTCTTGATGTTTTTGGTGCAATTCTTTCAAAGCATCTATTTTCATTCTTGATTTTTTTTTTTTCCAACCAAAGGGATAGTAATTTAGCTTTTCCCATCCTGGCAACTACCAGAAATCCAAGCTGGTATGGCCAAAGGAATCACTGGAAACCTAGGAATTGCAGAAAACTTGCTGTATTCTGTTAAGACCCCCTCCCCCCTTTTAGGTCATTATGTCATGAAAAACTGTGTCTAAAGATGGGAACCTTTTTTTTTTCACTTTTTTTTCAACATGCAACATTTTAGTTTGCTTAAAGACATTAGATTGTATTAGTTTTCACTTAGTTTTCCTGCTGCAGTTATTTATTTCTTCAATGCATTATTAGCTGTGTATAATTTTAAAGTACTGTGTGTTTGTGCCTTCTTTCCTGTCATCTATTCTTGTAAGTTCCTCACCCTATCCTGGCTTTACTTGTGTATAATTTACTTATTTGTTAGATTAAAAGGCCACCCAACTCTAAAGTGACTTTGAGTTTACATTTTAAAAGAATAGAAAAACAAAGATAAAATGCTCATATACTGTATGTCCAGACAAGACAACCAATAAGAAACATACCAGACAGAAATTCAGCAGTCATTCTATCCCACCAAGGACCAGGAAAAAACAATACCGTAATTACTTGTGCTACTGAATTCTGGACCAGCTAACTTTCTTGTAGTCTTCAAGAGGAACCCCACATATAGCATAATATATGATGTTATTTATCTGGAGACCCTCCTGATCAAAGAATGGGTGTGATTAGTATCAAATGTACCAATGTATGAGAGATAAAGATGTGATGGGGGCCTAGTCACATTATACTGGAAAATTATTCTTAGTAGTTCAACAACATCTGGAAGACATGGATTCCTCCTTCCAAGCATTAAAGGGATTCAGTTAAAATCCTGATCTTATGTCTTTACCAGGAAGTCTATTTGGTGATTTCTATGACATGTGGTTTGACAATTGTTCTTGCTAAATCTTTTTTTTTTTTTTGGCTGACTTTCCAATATCACCTGGAGCCCAGGGCTTTTCTGATGGGTATCTCCAAGTCCTAATGAATTCTGACCCCTGTAACTTTTCAAGATCAGCCATAATTGACAAGGTGCTGCCAGTTATAACACCATCAAATTAATTTATACAGGTCTTAGTATATAAGACAGCTTTGTACTTATGTCAGAATGAGCATACTAGACTTCTAATTAGTATTATAAGTCTCATACGCACTGGGGTGTTCAAAAGAAGGGGAGAGCATTTCAGCAATTGCCATTAATAGCACTCTGCATTTGACATGTTTTAAATCATGTTACTATGGAATATCAAGCTGTGCTGGAAGTAAATGACATATCGAAGGACACAACAACCAGGTGCTTTGATAAATGTCAAGGACCAGAAGAAAAGATTACTTTTTCAGGACTGTTCTGGCTAAAACATTAAAATCCATTTCATTGTTGTTATATAAGACAAAAATACAAAGTTCCCATAACATGTCATGTCCTTCACAGAAATTAATCTAATACATACAGAGCTCTACTGTAATTAAACAACCTGTTAATGCTAGGTTTCCTCAACTTTTTGGTTGCATTTACAGTTTGCTACATTTATATCAATGTTTTGTTGAAACAAATATTGCATGTTAAACACAGTGTACTTTTACACCAGAAGTGTTGTATCCAGTTGTTGAACAAATCAACACCAACACCAACCAATAGATTTCCCTCTTCTCTCTAAACAGCATTGGAATTACTTCAGTGATTGAAGCAGCTAATGAATTTGCTCCTTCCTTCCTTTTCATTTGAATAATGAACTCTCAACATTTGAGGCTGCATAACATGGAATTATCCAAAAAGTTCACACCTTGCTCTTCAATGCAATTCTGTAGGATATTTCACCCACTATTTAAAGGAACACATAATTCCCCAGGGATTGAAGGTTTTTTGGGGGAGAGCAGGGTTGCGGAAAATAAAAAAACCTAGGGGAATAATTCTGTGCACAGAAGTCTTGGATGCAACCCAAACTCACAAATTTCATGTATTAAAGAAGTATTCCTAAACTACTTCCTCCTCAAGCCCCCCCCCCCTTTTAACATTTTGTTTTGTTGCAACTGGGGTCAGGAATGTTCCATCTAAGAAGCTTGACTCCTGGAATAAATTTAGAAGCTATAATTATTTAGTCAATTAACTAGAACTCCCAGCCACCCAAGTTCTTGTGAAAGTAGTTAAACTTGAAGAGAATTGTTTAGGCTTTGCTAACCAGAATAAATCTGCATCATTGATCATTGCATTTCTCTCCCTGCCCCATCTTTAAGTCCATTAATGGCGAAATACTTAGCCTTATCTTATAGAAAAAGGAACAAAAATCAAGGTAGGGTTGTTGTTTTCACATTTTCCACGTTCTTGGAAATCAGTTGCTATTTCTCCTCACGCAACCTTTCCCCATCAACTCTACATTCCATTATAGTGCTTAAGTAAGGCATAGTATTATTGCTGGGGTTACTGCCCTGTCATTTTTTTTTGTTTGAAAGTTATTAGAATGCTGTAAATCTTGGTGTGTGTGTTTTAACTTCAATGTGAAACAGCCATTTAAACTGCTTTGCAAGGCAAAGAATCCTCCTCTGCTATATATTTCTGTAGCTAACTCTGCAGTTAGTTGAACTAAATCACTAGGGTACACTGTTTAAGATTTTATCTTAATCTCAAAAAGGCTGCAATTCTCAGATTTTACACCTAAATAAATTTATGCACACACATCCATTTGCAGGCCTTAAACTAGCTCCAAGTAGTTACTTCAGCCTTTAACTTGTGCCAGTTTTTATTGCCTCAAATGCAGCTTGGCATGGCATTTTGGAGAAGTTAAAAACCTGGGTTGTTGGGTTTTTTTTAGCTCTTTTATTGGTTCCCATTAAGGGCTACAGATTTTGATATCTTTCTAATGGATCTAAAATAATTGTTTTGTGTGGTTTTTCTTAATCAATAGCTACTTCACTCTGCACATCTTGTATGCTCCTTATTCTTATCACAACAAAATTGGTATAGACACAACTCTAGAACTCTAGCTCAAGGAAAGGAAGAAGAAACTGGGAAAGCGTACACAAAGTATCTTTTCTCCTTCTAAGGCAGGGGTGTCAAAACTCAATTTCATTTAGGGCCGCATCAGAGTTGTTTGACTCTGGGGGGGTCAGAGTGGGTGTGGTCAGCTCAATATCACTCATCAGGGGTTGACCCAAGCCCTCTGCCAGTGAAAACACTCCTGAGCTGTTTTTGGCTGCAATGGCTTCCTGCAAACCTCTGCTAGAGAAAATGGAGCTCAGGTCTGTCCATGGCCCTTGCAAGCTCCGTTTTTGCTGGCAAAGGCACCGTAGGCTGGTCCCTTGCTGTTTCTAGGGTGGTCCTGTGGGCCAGATCTAAGTACCCCGCTGGCCCCCAGGCCTTAAGTTTGACATCCCTGTTCTAAGGCACTCAGTGGAATTACAATCATGCAGATTTAGGAAAATGGCCACGTTTTATGCTTTCAGTTAATTTTTTTCAACCCTCTTACATTTTAAAGCCATGGCGCTCTTCACTTTGTTGAAAATAGTCTAATAGTACGTATCTCAAATTAGTGATCCCTCCTCATGCCATTTTTTTTTACTGTAACAATTTACCTTTTCCTAACCCACTGTTATTGTGATTAATTTAGGAATCAGTTTGTAAATACCCTTTGGAAATGTAGTAGTTTCCTTTCCTGCTATTCCATGACCCCTTTCTTGTTGAACTCAAAATTCTTCCAAAATTACAATATGAACGCATCCCAAACAGTCCCTGATGAGCCAGTTCCTTTCCAAACAGAAAAGCCATACTGAACTACAACTGAGTAGACTCTACTTGGAGGGTCAAAACTATACTTTATGGAAAGAACACAGCCTCTTCTTTGTACACATATATTTTTACATTTATAGGTGTCCAGAAATTAATTTTTCACCTAATACAAAGTTAGCCAAATACAATTATTTTTTCAATCGTTTCTTCATTTTAATACATTTTTAATTATTGGAGCATTAGTACTACTTAGGAGTTGCCAATAAAGGAAAGACACTTAATTTTTCTTGCCACTTCTCAAGCTCCAGATTTTGTACTTAATTCCTCTTCACTATTAAATTCCAGGAAAGTGAAACCACAAAAGTTATTACTGTAACATAAAAATAACACCACATATTTGTGCTATATTGTATATATAATTTTAAATTCTGGTTGTTTTCTGCATAGGATAGACTTAAGAATTTGGGCACAGTAAATTTAAAGAAGAAGCAGGTGACCCTTTCTGCATTTCAGATAATTTCCCTCACAGAGTTCTTCTATTCATGAATATTATTCAGAGATGTTTGTCACACAAATGCTAAATGGATATTTGTATAGGCTATTTTGGCATTCAATCCTGGTTCAAATTTGTCCTGTCTCCCTCTCTGAAGAATATTAGTTTGTGTTGGAAATCAGCCTTCACACAAACAGATGAACTGTATTTCCAAATTGGGTTTTCATTGGGCATGTAGTTTCTTCACAATAAATATTAAAAAACACGAGAGTGATAGTAGGGGAAAACATTATACAAAAGCACATTTTAAGAGTCAGGCTTTGTGCAAGGTATCAGTTCCAATGGGAAACAGACATACGTTTTTTTTCTGGCTCAGACAGACTGTTAACAATCCAATTTTACTGGGAATTCTTAGATGACTTTTATTTGTATGCTACAATGATTTTTACAATATTCTGAAAATAGATGCAGATCCTCATAAAAACATCTCTACTATTTGAAACATTTTGTGAAGACATTTCATTGTTATTGACCTAGATACTGTAAACTATTGGGGTACAAAAGGATGAGGCACCTACTGATTGCCAATAAAGTATTATTTACTTATTCTTTCTGTTTAGTTTCCCTTCTAGATTCCTAGTTAACATACTAAATGCTGTGAGTGTCTTCATACTAAACATTAAAAGAGGGCTTTTTACTGAATAGCTGTAGACACTAGACAGAAAGCCTACAATAAAATGCCAAAAGGAACTTATACTTCAGGACAGAGCCGTATATATTTTTCAAAAAGTTATAAAATCACCAAATCCTACAAATGCACCACTATTGAAAGGGAAAATATTTCCAGGAAAACCAGTCTGTCATTCACCTATGGCACAAAAGCAAGCTTTGGCATTATCTGTCCTCAACTATGATGTACAGTTGTGTTCAAAATTATGCAACCCCCAATGCTGTAAAGGGTTTTAGGGAATTTAGTGTACATTTGTAATT
>JAEANM010002732.1:0-23819 GCA_017656035.1 Myanophis thanlyinensis | reverse complement strand
TCACTGCATATCGTACCCATGTATGATTGTGTATGTGACCAATAAAATTTGGATTTGGATTTGGATTTGGATTTGGTAGTCTCTAACCCTCCATCAATGGATGAGAATACTTCTGGGTCCCAGCTCATATCCTTACCTGGGCACATTGAGTTCTCTCCCATGGGGTCTCCTGGAGGCTTTGCTGAAGAAAAACTTGATCCCGACTCCCACCGCTAAGGTGAAGCTGATGACACCACAGATGACATACACAGTGCTATTGCTCTGCTGCTTGCTACCGTTGGGTACATCGGGCCCATTCGTGGCTGTGCCCGCGATGGTGGTTGCAAACCACTGGGGGCTGTCACGGCACTTCCCTTGCTCCAGCCTCCTGGTTCGATCGTCACAGCAGAAGCGATACTGGCAGGTGCCGCAGCAGAACCGGTAACCTCCTGTGGTGCAGTTGAAGGCCGCATCGTATTGCCCCATGACGTCGTAATAGCCTTGGCATGTTTCAGAGGGCCGGACTTTGCTACTTGCGCTCGTGGTTGAGTTAGAGTTTGGTGAGGTCAAGCGCTTTAGGTGGGCTAGGAGGCTGGGCAGTCCCCAACTCTGGTTTGTATAATGTGGTGCCTGAACTACCGCTAAGGCTGTGTGCCCAGCCAAGGCTTCAAGGGAGGCGTAGAGCATGACTGTCAGCAACTGATGCATGATGGGGGGAAGGTATGGGGCTGAGAAGCTCAAGCCAGGCTGTCTGATGTGGTGGGCCTTTTAGAAAGGGTACAAAAGAGATCAAGGAAGCAAACCCTATAAAGAAAAAGAAACGAGTGTTAAGAAAAGCCCAGTGGAGTGAATGCAAAATGTTCCTCAATTTGATACAAGCAGGTCTAGACTTATGACAACCATTGAGCCCAAAACCTCTGTTGTTAAGTGAGTGTTTTGCCCCATTTTCTTGCGACAGTTGTTAAGTGAATCAATCAACACCACCGATCAGTTAGTAACCCCAGTTGTTAAGTGAATCTGGCTTCCCTGTTGGCTTTTCTTGTCAGAAGGTCGCAAAAGAGAATCACGTAACCTTAGGACACGGTCCTAAATATCAATTAAATCAATGAAATATCAATTAAATGTCAAGCATTTAATTTTGAGCTTGTGGCCATGGAGAGACTGCAGGAAATGGTCACAAGTCCCATTTTTCAGTGCCGTTGTCGTTTTGAAGGGTGACTAAACAAAAAGTTATAAATCGAGGACTACTTGTACTAACAGCACAGGTTAGCCTTCTCTAGTCTCTTCCAAAAATCTTGGGACTCAGCCTCCCCAAGGGGGATGCCAAAGGGCATCAGGTTGGAGAAAGCTATGATAGAGTCATAATAAGGAGCAACTGCTGATGATAACCTTCTCCCACATGAAGTTTTCCAAATCAACATCTGTCTTAACATGTATGCCAGGTTCCCTCAATCTGAGATCACCCAGGGTGAGAACTCTGGTTTAACCAATCTGAATCGCATCATTTCGGAATGGCTGATCTCAGCTCACAGCCAGGATAGCAACTCTCAGCCTCAAACACCATAACAGCAATAGCACTTTAGACTTATATACCACTTTACAGCGCTGCGCTTTACAGCCCTCTCTAAGCAGTTTACAGAGTCAGCATATTGCCCCCAACAATCTGGGTTCTCATTTTACCCATCTCAGAAGGAATGGAAGGCTGAGTCAACCTTGAGCCTGGTGAGATTTGACTTGCCAAATTGCAAGCAGCCAGCAGTCAGCAGAAGTAGCCTGCAGTACTGCACTCTAACCACTGCGCCACCGAAGCTCATCATAATTGAATATTTCATGCTTTGCAGTTTTGCACAACACGGTTTATTATTATTTATGAGAGATTCTATTAGATAGAAGTGGAATGTATTGATTCCTCTTGCTATCTTTCCACTTAAAATAGCTCTCAAGGTAGTCAGTAAAGCTATAATGAATACATTGCAATTTAAATTCAAACTCTTCAATAAGAGACAAATAAATGTGCTCACTAGAATAAAGCAGTATCATTTTTAACCTACCGTATTTCTCACACTATGAGACGCACCGGACCCGTTTTTGGCCTGCAGAGTGCTTCTGGATGCTGCGGAGGGCAAAAACTGGTTGCACAAAGGATTCGGGAAGCCAAAAACAGGCCCGTATTCACTCTATAAGACGCACTGACATTTCCATCCATTTTTGGGGAGTGGGGGAATGTGTCTTATAGTCCGAAAAATACGCTAAATGTTTCTGTACTACTCATGCTCCCAGAGAAGCCCAGGATATTTTAAATGACCGAATAAAATGTATTAATGATTTAAATAAAATCACCTCAATAAAGCATTTTTTTTAAAAAAAAGATAAATAGATTAGAATTTGTTTTCAAAAACAGAAAAGCTAAACCATTACCCATCTTTAAAAATAATTTGAATATAGACTAGATGCTATTTCATAAATGCCTTGATGAATGTAGCTTTTTTTTATTTTACCAGAAAGTTGGGTCAATTATCTTCAAACCTTTATTTATATATACTGTATATATGTGTACATATCTCATAATCACTAAGTTTTATCCATTCTGAATAGTAAGAATCAATATACTGTATTTTTCCTTCATTTTCTAAGGAAGTATTTCTAGCCCTCTTAAATTATGTATATTTGACCTTCTGAAAAATAATCTTGAAAATATTTGGCCAGTGGGTGGGGAGGAAGAAAGCAAAGGAATTGCTCATTTATTTTTCTAATATTTCACTTATTGGAGAAATATATACGTATATAATCCAATATGTTTTCAATACTCCTACCGTAATGTTCGATAATGTCATTTTGCCAACCCCTTTTCAAGCCATATATATTGTTGCTTTGACTGAGATAAATCAACTAGTGGCTGAAAACATTGTCAAGTCAAGCCTAAGAGGCCAAGAGAAGCTTCACAGTAATATCCCTGTAATTCTTGTTCAAACTGATCATTCCAAGACATTCTAAATTTCCACGCTTCCTCATTCTCTTCCATTCAAGAAGAAAATATGAATCAGTCGAGTCTCCTTGACATTTTCTACCACCTGGAGAAGTGAATTTTGGTTCCTGCTCTCCAATTCTTTTCATTTCACAACCCTGATTTAATGCGATTGTATATACAGATTCTCTTCCGGTAAATAGGAGGCTTGGGCAAACACTGGCTTTGTCTCAGATAAAAGCAAGGTGCTTTTCTGGAGTCCCATAAGCAGATGACATCTTGTTCTGGTTCAGGTCTTCATACACACGAAGGCATATCTGGCTATATGCCACAACTAATGCAGAGATAAGCAACCCCCTGGCTGAGAGCCCAGAATGCTATCTTAAATAAAACTAAAGCTTGATAGCACTTACAGAATTGTTCGAAAGCCTTCCATACAGCTATGTGAATAAACTGTTGCTTCCTGTAACATTCCCCTTCCATTGCCCCATCTATAAGCTCTCTGGGAGGGGCCAATCATTAACCCCTTATTCTCTGCTTCTAAAGCTGCTCTCTCCTCCTCACAGCTCTATGCATACGCACATCAGGGACAGCCTCCCTCTGTTCTACCTCACTGCTTCCTGACTCAGATGCCACCTGGTGGCCAACAGGCCTCTCTAGTCCCTGCTCTGACTCCGAACACCCCCCAGAGTCTTCCTCAGCCTCCAAGGCAGCCCCATAGTGTTCATCGCTGTCAGATTCCACCAACTGCTCAGCCGGCTGCTGTTGGGCCACAACACATCTTCCCTCTATCATTGCAATCTGTGATGGAAGGCAGTCTGGAGTTCCAAGGAGGGAAGGGCTGCTTCCCAGAGGACAAAGAGGCAGTGGATGTCTGGACTGACTGGTAAGCAGGAAGTAGATAAAGACGGCCCTTCCCTGGCAGTTCACAAAGTCTGAAGTCCTTGGTGTTCTCCCAGCTTGGCCATTTTCTTGCAGACGTTTCATTACCCAAATAAGTAACCCCATCAGTGCTAGAAGGTAGTGGGGTTTTGGTCCCTGTTTGTATACAAGTAGCTTTCCCTGTCAGTATTGGTGGGAGTGATCTTGGTGGTTCCTTGATTAGGCTGTGGCTTACCCTGATCAATGAATTACCAATTCAGACAAACAAGCTAAGAGCAAAACAGGTAATTAAATGTCTGCAAGAAAATTGCAGGCTCAGAGAGCAACCCATTTCCTAGTCCAGGGGTGGGCAATTGTGGCTCTTTTATGACTTGTGGACTTCAAATCCCAGAATCCTTGGGCAAGGCAACCTAAATAAAATGGAGGAAACATTTGAAAAGGGCTCCTTACACTTACACCTCACAATGTTTTCTCCATTTTATTTAGATTGCCTTGCCCAGGGATTCTGGGATTTGCAGTCCACAAGTCATAAAAGAGCCACAATTGCCCACCCCTGTCCTAGGACAGTCAGTTTAGATGTTTATTTTGTAGTTTTATGGTCTCACTCCCTATGGCTCCAAGGGACTTATAAAAACAGAATGAAACAACAGGAAGCAAAATTCCAGCATCATAATATATATAAAACAGAATAATAACAGAGTGGGGAGAGACCTTAGAAGCCTCCAATCTCTTCTTAAAACCCCCCAATGATGGAGCATCCACAGCTTCTGGAGGCAAGCTGATCCACTGATTAATTGTTCCATCAAGAAATTTCTCAGTTCTAGGTTGATTCTCTCCTTGATTAGTTTCCATCCATTGCTTTTTATTCTGCTTTCAGGAGCTTTGGAGAATAAGTTGACCCCCTCTTCTTTGCGGCAGCCCCTCAAATATTGGATCACTGCTATCATGTCACCCCTAGTCCTTCTTCTCATTAAACTAGATATACCCAATTCCTGCAACCGTTCTTCATATGTTTTAGCCTCCAGTCCCCTAATCATCTTCATTGCTCTTCTCTGCACTCATTTTTGTTTTTTTTATATTGTCTGGTGAAAAAAAACTCTTTTTGCATATGCATACACACACACAGACACACACCTTAAACTCCTTACCATTTTATCTTTTCCAATAGCTTTAAGGAGTGGTGCTAAAACATCAAAACAGCTATCAAAGTGAATTCTGAACTTGATGGTTTCTGCTTTGTTGATCACAACAGACTTTTTCATGACGATTATAAGAATATTTTCTCCTTTTTCCTCTTTATGCAAAAGAAAAAGAACACATGCATTTTCTAGTCATTCCCACAATCGGAAACTTTCTCGGAAGAACTTCAATGAAATATCTAATACTTATTAGGCACTAGGATCAGTGTGACATATTCTGCTGTTTGAAACAAAAGACCAAATAGTGATCTTCACACCTCAGAATATCCAAAGTAGCAGTTCCAATTATTTTGGCATAAAAATCTACATCTGTCCTTTGAAATAAAATCATGACCAACATACTCTTCATAATTAATCAACAACAACCAAAACCACAACAAGGAAGAAGAAAATCTCTTTTTAGATAGTTTTTATCTAACAATAAAGCCCGTCTACTAAGCAAACATCCTCTTTCATTCAGTGTATAATGCTATATATATCCCAACGATCTTGGGGATATGCACAAGTAGCAGCATAATGCAATACTGTTCATTACACCATCAAATAGAATTCATCTACAATCCATGCCAAAATGAGCTGTCATAGATCAAGAAACGTTTCTCAGAAATCAAAATATTCTTCCATCTCTCAGATGTCAATTAACTCAAAAGAATTCTGTGACACTTTAGAACCAACCAACCAATCCATATAGCACATATATAAAAAAAACATCACCTTGCATATGATTTATTTAAAAAGATGAAAGGAGCAAGGAACTTAACTGGTTTTCTTTTTTCTTTTAGAAAATTTATATTGTAGCTTATTTGCACAATGGAACTCGAAGTGGCTTTACTTGTCTCTGTTAGTTTGCAATCTACACAAGACTAGCTCGATGGATTGAATTGTGCCATTTGTGAAGATGCCCTGCTAGTCATTTGCTAAGAACATATCCCCAGAATGGAGCCACTGTTAAGGAAACCCCAGGTTGACTTTATATATTCTGGCATACAAGTATTATGCCTCCTCTTACAAATCTTCTAAGGCATATGGAGAAGAGTTCAAAGATCAACCATCTTCTTGTTTACCACAGACTTCTTCAATCACTGTGCTCTGCATTCTTGTGGTCATTTCTATTGCAACTGTGAGAGAAATTTGGATTTCTTGATTCTGGGGGAAGGGAAGCTGAGAAGTGGTTTTTTAGCCAACGTGCAGCTTTATTCCCAGCTGACTCTGCATATGGCATCTTCACAGCTCTTTAATGTAGAAGTGGGGGAAGTTATACACACATTCAACAGTGTTCCAGATAACCCTGGAGAAGGGTGAAATAACCTCATGCTCGAATCCTAGGCATTGCAGTAATGAAGCAGTGGAGGTATATGTAGTTCTGCCATGGCGTTTCCATGATGTTTAATATGTTCAACCAAAAAATGACACACATTTTCAAAAACTCGACTTAAGCATAAGTATTTCTATTGAGAGTAATCTCTCATGGACTTACCCTGTAGGTAATAACTGCTGATGTCTTCCTTTGGCAATCTTACTGAGTCCCAAAGTACACTCTGAAAAACAGTATCTGAGGTAAAAGTCATATTAATGGCAGCTAAGCAAGTAAATACGGTAAGTAAACAAAGGCCCGTTTTAAAAAATATTATAATTTACCTCTAGGTTCTCTGAATAGAATGTAATGCTCTCACTTCCACAATTGAAGTCAATCCAAAACTCTTCTAGTCTATCATCAACAGGTTTCTTTAACTGGGATATAAAAGGAAACAATCTCAATTTGATTTCTAGACCCCAAAGAAATCCAGTACAACATAACTCTGCATTTTGGAAACCTAAGAAACAAGCGATGTTGTACAACGCTACATATTAAGAGAGCCTCAGCTACTCCCCTTCTCTTGCACACAGTCCTCAAGAGAATCTCTACTGCTTTGGTTTTCTGAGGTTTCCTAAGGCATCAGCCAAAGGGATAGAAAGGCTTTTGAAAGTTTTTCCTTCTTCAAAACAAGTAATTCCCAGTGAAGTCACTATTTAGCAAAATATAAATTACCTGACTCTTTGTTGCATAATGAATTAAAGGTGATTTAATATTTAGTACTAGCAGAACATATGCAATTTTTGGAAGTAATTTCTGAAACTGTGGGTACAAGAGACATTCCAGACCTGAATAAAACATAATTCTAAATAAGTATTCTAAAACAACATTTTAGAAAAGATGACATGTCCCACAAAGTCCCAAGTACTTTTTCTTCATCAGTAGCTATAAAATAAGAAATTGCAAAATACCAATTTCAAGTTATTTGCTGGTATTCATGAATGGATGGAATTATATGCAGCAATTGTTCCTGAGAACTGTTTTCAATACTTTTAACTGAAAAGATCATACAGCCAAGAAACCATGAACAGCAACAAAAATAATCACAATATAATTATGGGATGGAAATAGAAGAATCTTTATTTCTCAAAGTTACATAAAAATATTTTCATAATCTTGCTTGACCTTCATCAGCTCTCTCTCCTTAAAGGTAGCAACAGAAATAATTAATTTATATTATTTAATTAATAATTAAATAATACTTTTCCTACCCATTATTAAACTAGAAATAGATAACAACCACTGTAACCCTATTAAAATCTCTATACTTTCAATATTTTATAACTTCACAATGTATGGTAATAGCTAGCTTAATTACCTCAATCAGGTCAGCATAAACAGCTTTACATGGAATTGAATAGATCCTGAAAAATAAGTACATTTTCATTGATCCTGAAACACAATTTCTATTCCAATCTGCTTCTACAATAGCTATATTGGGCATGGCTTGGAACTCAGGCCTAATTCATCTAGATACCTTCAAGTTGTAAAAACCTGAATCATAAGCAAAAATTAATCCAGAGAACCTCAAGCTTATCTAAACTATCAATTGAAGTCAATCTGGATCTGTACAGCAATGTGCTGTTGTCCCCCAGTCAAGTCATACTTCATCTTGTTCAAAAATGCAATAAATCTATACTCATCACAAAGTAACACTGGACCTAGGAGGTTTTTTTTAATTATATTTATCACAGTATTCACTAAGACAATAAGGTGCTTCAAAGCATCCTTCATCTAGGTGGTTTTACAAGTGAACTTGAGAACATTTATCTTTCACCCTATTGTACTGAATATGCCTAAATAGATAAAAAAAATTCCTAAACAATTCATAGGAACAGTGCTGGCAGGTAGGATTCACGCATACAAATGAAGAAAGACATTACTAACAAACATAACAATGTGTTATCCATGAAGTTTTCTCATAACTTAAGAAGCAAATTATGTGAAATGTTGCTTAGCAAAATATATAACTTAGCAAGACACAACACGAGAAAGAGTGATTTATCTTAGGCTAGCAAACCTGTTTGGAGATTTTTAGGGTAGGTCAGCACTCTTTCTTATGTCAACATGTCGTGGAAAATAAAGCAAGCCCACATCTAATCCCATGCTTCATCAGCAATTCACACTTCATTAAGAGAGGTACTTCCCTTTCTGCACTGGTTAAGGTAATATCAGAACTCCAAATTAAGTAAGATCGCTTGCCAATATGGTTGTTTTCTGCACTGGTGTGGCAGGGGGGTGGCAATGAAACTGGCATGGAAAATGGACAAATCTACCTGACAATCAACTTCTGACATTACTGCATCTCATATCACTTGATAATATCAGCATAGATATTAATGTGATTCAAAATTAGATACCCACACATTTTTTAAAAAAGAATATATTTCCTAATCCTGCATGAAAAAGCCAGCCCCCACTTTTACAAAAATTTTGTGATTTCAAGATTTTTTAAAAGTTCAAGAGGCTATTAATGGCATTAAAGAATAATTCATATTGCATCTATGGCCTTAAATATTATACAATTATAGGAATCATTTTCCCCAAGAATATAGATTGTGCTATTTTGTATAAAAATGCAGCCTATTTTGAATATATTGCATTACTTATCCTTACTATCTCAAATGGTCAATGCTGAAATAAAAAAATCTGTCCAACAATTTAAAATAATAGTTAATATCAAATAGTTAACTAGGATGTCTCTGTCTTTAATATCTACTGTAGACTAAGCTGTGTGCCACTGTGCCCATCTGGTGAAGGTTCATAGCAAAAACCTTACCTTCTTTTATCACCATATCTTTCATTTAGTTCATTAAGAAACTTTCTGCTATCCTTAAAATGAAGACAGAAAAAAGAATATTATATTTATTTTTTGAAAATGCTCTCCTGCTAAGTTGAGGAGGAGGGAATACTATAGAAAGTACATGTTCTCTCCAGTGGTATTCAAGATAACATGCAAAATATTTGTGTCATAATTATAATGGACTATTAGTTGGCTTAGGTTCACTAGCACAAATTATCCCAAAAGTGAATCCCTTTTGTAGGGATGTGAAACTCTGCTTAAACATTATTCTCCCAGTTTAAAAGTGAGGAATACCCAAGTTGAAATTCAAATCTGGATTGTTATACAGAGGTACCTTGGTACTCAATTGCTTTGAAACTCATGGAATTTGGTACTCAACTCATTTTGCCGTGAAAATTTTGTTACAATATTCATTGTTTGTGTGGTACTCAAGGCATAAGCTACAACTTGTCGATGTTGGCTACCTTGTGGCTCGCTACATTATTTCTTATGGGGAAAAATGTTCGGAACTCATTGTTTTTGATACTCATTGTGCCTCTTGGAAACCAATTAATCATGAGTAGTAATGTACCACTGTGTGTTCTGTATTACTGACTTATAAATTTAAAAGCAACCACTGCTGTTTGATTCTTTCCCCCCCCTGTTATTTTATTTCTAATATGAATCACAAAAAACCTTACTGTCTCAAAGTCTTCATCCTTAATTTCTCTAAAAATCTTAATGACATTTTGATCTTCAGACCAACTGCGCACCATATCTTCTCGGCACTTTTTCAACATCAGCCTAAACAGAGCTTCAACAACAGCAACCTGAGTATCATAATCTGCAGGGAAAAAAGGAAGATATTTTTTTTTCCAAAATAACAAATTTAGCTTCTTCCACCCCAGCCTGCAAATCATCTTTTCAAAACAGGAAGAAACTTGTTTCGATCATTGTATCACAAGTTTAAATTGATAACTTTTTTGCCTAAATTATTTTTTTATTCCATCCAGTCAAATCCAATTCTCAGAAATTGCCTGGACAAATCCCTGCAGTTTTCTTTGTAAGTTTTTTCACGGATTTGCCTCCTTCCTAGGGCTGAGAGAAAGTGACTGGCCCAAGGTCACATATCTGGTTTTATGTCCAAGACGGAACTAGAACTCACAATCTCCCAGCTTCTACTCTGGTGCTTTGATCAGTACTTCAAACTGGCTCTCAGCCCAGCTCAAGGTTGAAAGCATAATACTGCTGCAACTCAACCTCTTGGTTTGTAGCCCAGCATCTTCACCATTGCTCCATACTGACTCCCAATGCTGACTTTTTTACCTTTTGGGCAAATGTCAATCTACCAAATGTACTAAGACAGTGCATCAGGAAGAATAAAGTTAAAATTAAAGGTAAAAAATTGTATTTCCAATTCTTAGGCAAGGCATAGTGAGGGACAGGTAAGTTCCTGACTCTCGTACAATTCTCTCTCTCTCTGTTCACAATCTCAAATTCCAGCTCTCTCTTTTCAATTCAGAATTTCCCCGTCTCTGATCAAGATATGAAACATTTCTTACCACCAATATCCTGAATAATTTTCACAAGTTCCTTCCTGAAACGACATAATCCATTAACAACATCGATGGCTTAGAAGAGTAAAGCAGTAACTCGAGATTAAATTTTTTAGAAGTAAAATGCAAACACATCAAAATTGAAAACAAACTAATGTAACCCAGTGGACTGTAAAGGATCTATTGATAAATTGCTCATATTTTTTTTAAAAAACAAAAAACCCATGACCAATTGGTCTCTGTTAACTATTTAACTGCTTATCTAATAGTGTAAGCAGAGAAGCAAGACAAATGAGCTGGTTCCAGACTTAATCATAATTAAAGACCCTACTTTACATACTTCTTTTGCATTTCAGGAAAAAAAACCCTGACAAACTGGTAAATATAACCCATTAAAACATGAAATAAGATTTTTATTTATATACCCTGCTGTTGTTAATTTTACAAATAACTCATGGTGGTGGTTAAGAAATACTGTCTCATATCATTTGATATCAAAATTAACATTCAGAAATCACATTGTTCATGTATTTAAGGAATCTAATGTTTATATATGTCCCAAAAAAGAAAAAAATACTGTCTCTTAATGAAGTCAAAAATAAAGGGATACTCTCCAAATATCTTTGAGGGAGATAGGTGGCAAAGGAATGTGAAAAATAAATAAAAATATAATCCTGGCATGAAAACTTGACTTACATAAGCAAGCACATCTCTTCAGAGTCAGCAAATGCTTTCTTCTCCTCGCGGGTAATCTTAGCCAACAGTGTATTTAATGTTCTCAGAGCCTTGGTTTTAGTGATCGAAAGAAAAAAGACAGGAAATAAAGCTCAGCTATCCCAACCTGATCAAAGGTGCTCTCCTACATAATAGAATTTTGCAAGTGGATATGATTTCATGCCTTAACATTTGCTATATGGTTTTTAAACTAACCTCCTGTCGAAGGGCATAATTCACATTAGATTCTGTGGCTAAATGTCCCAGGTATTGTATGAAGGAGTCAAGCAACTGTTTTCTTCCTATATAGGTTGAGGAACAAAAGGTGACAAGATTGACAGCATTAACAATCACACACTGTCTCTTATTGATTTTTAATATTCCCAACAGTTTTATGTGGTTTAATTTTTGGGCCTTCATTTTAAATAGTATTTGCATCTAAAATTATGATGAAATATCAAATTCTAGCCCATCGTCTCAACTCACTACTGCATATCGCTGTTTAATTCAAAAGTGCAGCTTTTGAGAGATTGAAACAAGTCAAGCTATAAGAAGAAAAATCCATGGCTGAATGTTTGAAGATACCTTCTGTCTAATGTAATATTATAATATGGAACAACCAATTTCCCCATTACTCCTTATAATCTAACTGATTAGATGCAGAAGGGCCATTGGAATCAATTAGCTTCAGCTTTTTAATGATTAAGCTAAATAAAGTTTGCAGCCTTATTTATGGTTTTTTTCTTCCCTCAAAATGTCTCATAATACCTTTTCACACAGACCCAATAATAAAATACACAAAGACTCATTCTACATTTGCTCAAATGAAGATTCTACTTAACTCAATATGCATAGACTACAGTCACAAAATCAGAACATCACTTTGACTATTCAGCAATTATAATAGTATTTAGAAACTGACCTTCAGTGCTGTTTTTGCCAATAACCTTAAAAAGATGTTAAAAAAGGAAGAAACAGGAGATAGAATGGAGATATTAAAAGTCAATATACTGTATAATATTTAGCAAGAATACAGAAGTTTCAAACATTTGTGTTACTTTATGCAATCTATATAATAATATCAGCATATAATCAGGTAAATAATTCAATTTGTGTTGCTGCAATAATGAACCCTTCAATACAGTAATTTTGGGCAATAACTGATACTCCTTTCCCCCATTAATCTGTGAAGATGAGATTTCATTGCATGATAACTCAAAAGTCAGTTCCTACATCATTATAACACATTTATAATTGACAATTGCTTCCAATGTTCTAGTGAGTGCTCTCAGAGTACTTGCCATAATAGAAAGATGGGATATATATTGTATATAGCAACTAATGAGTATGGAGCATGCTAGGTCTGATGATACTGGAACATGAATTTGTGCCAAACTTCCTAAGTGAACCACATACAAAATCAATGGACCCCCAAAGTCTTTTCAACCCCACTTATTACCAAGGCTGTCAGAAAAAAAGAGATCTGTACGTCAGTCGTTTCATAATGACAAATATTAATAGGGAAAGACCACCAGATAATCACTTTCTTTTTCTATGTGCTTACCAAGGTTGTAATAAAGAAGTCTTCAACAAGAGTTACCAAGTGTTTGTTTTCTTTGGGTTTTATCAGGCTCAGAAATTTTCTTGTCCTTTCAAACCAAGTAACCATGTAAAAAGGAAGACACATGCAAGCAAAAATCAAATGAGCGCCTCAAGCCAATTTCACATCAAATTTTAATATATAACTACAGAGGACTTACATATGGTGGAACCAGTGAACATTACTGTGTGCTTGCTCAACAATAAGTAAAATGACAGTGTTCTCTAGCAGAACATTTATTGTTACTGTTGCTGTTCTCTGTTGAAATGTATAGGGAGATAGATTTACTGCAACAACACTCATCCAGCTTGCATTCATTTGCTGGCTTCACCCAGCACACTAAGTGATAATATGATTTCTGTGCCTTGCCCTCACTATCCTGGCTTAGGGCTACAAAATCTTCTGATCTTTATGGTTCAGTCAACAAACCATGACAAAAACTATGGTTCAGTACTACTACTTTCTGGAGGTTGGGCACAAAAGCAAGCAAACATTTCAATACCACCACTTACTTACAAGGTCTACCCTTGTAGACCCAATGAGCAATTCGATAGTTGGATGTCCCGAAAGAACAGCAAGTTATTTAATTTATTGCTGTTGTACTTTTTATCATTTTTATTATAGCAGCATGGTCTTCTCCAATTCGAAAAGATACTCGTTCAGCAGGCTGAAACAAAGAGGCAATCCCGGAACCAGCGAAATTTTGGGGCTGGGAAGGGGACGGATTGTATCCGTCCTCAGTGCGGAAGGGACTGCCACTCTCGAATTAGCCTTTTTAGTCACGCTAGATGCTGCTTTAGGACCTCTTTTCAGTGCACAATACCATAGACTCTCAAGATTTAAGGATGCCAAGAACTTTTATCACTAGAAACAGCAAGAGATATTTCTCAAATCTTTTGCCCCTCAACAACAAAAGAATAGTCAGTAGTTTACATTTTGATTTGGTGGAAGGAGAGTGCTTTCTCATGCTTCTCAATCTGCAAAGTGTCTTCAGACAGCCCTAATTATAATTTCAAGTTCCATGGAGGTTCTGTAGGCCATTAATGAGGTTCCTCCAACTGACTTGGGAAATATATACCTTGCACTTTTTCCATTCTCTAGTCAAGAAACACACAGCTATACGCAATGCATTCCCTATGAGATCTGATTAAATTTGTCTCTCCTTCCCCACCCCAAACGGGAGGGGGGGCATTATGAAAAGGAATGTGGAATTATAGTTGTTTATAGAATACATATGAATCAATGTTATTGCATTTGGGCTGCATCAAGAGGCGTTCCATCTCCAACTCATGTGAATCAATATAGATTGTATTCTGCACTGATCAAGACTGAGAACTGTATTTAGCTCTGGACACACTTTAAAGGATTCAGACAAACTGAAACAAATATACAAATAAGAACAGGGATTTAGTTTACAAAGGGAGATTTGGGTTTGATAATATTCTTCTCATGTGCATGAAGAAGTGTCTTATAGGATATTCTTTCAAATGTCAGGTCCTAAAAGGCAGAGTTTTGGCTGAATGTTAAGGAAAACTGCATACTAGGAGGAAGGAAATAAGAAAGGAAAGGGTTCCCCTTTTGCTAAATGCCTTCAAGGACAAATTGAATTAGTGAGATGTATTTAACTTGGATTTTTGCACTGAACAATAGTTGGATTCAACATATACAGTAAATAGGATGTTTGCACTTGTAGCTCACAATTTGCAAAGTGGGGTAAAGTGAAATTTTAACAATAAAAAAGTAATTGAGAACAAAGTTTTAGCTGCAACAGGAAACGTTGAAAGATATGATTGCCTTTCGGATAACAACTTCATAGACACTTCCAGCCAGGCAAATATGTTTTAGAATATGATATTACTGATTAGTAACGAAGATATTAATGTATTAGGTTACTTATCTTTGGTATCAATCCTTGCTGAAGAAGCAGATTTACACCTTCCGGAGGATCACTTCTACAGTACAGCTGAATGCATTTCAACAGTAGGGAAACATTTGAAAATTCATTTTTGTCCAATTCCTAAAGCACATAATTTCACATGTGTGACTTCCTGAACAGTTGAATAGATTTAATATTCAGCAATTAAGAATTTCCTACATACCTTTGTTAAACAATTGTCAAGTTGATTTAATAATCGTTTCTTATACTTCTGAGGAATATATTTGTCTGTTTCTTGTATCATTTCACTTATTTTCTGAAACCCTTTCCCTTTGAAGGCATCACTTAAAAATGATTCTAGCTAGAACAAAACAGACAAAAGCAAAACTTTAATATGAGCCTTTAATTATTGACAAATAATCTTTACCCTAGTATATATGTATCTTATCACAAATTTGCTTTTAATTTTCCCACTATACCTGAAAGAATAATGTGAGCCCTAGCCTCTAGGCCTTGAACTTGCCTGGATCAAAGTATGCAAGTTTTACATTTTATTGACTTCCATTCCAAAATGTCTGTGTATCAAGTTTCTCCAAACCAACCTCCTTGTAATTGGGTTGGACTATAAGAATGGTAATACTGAGACTAATGAGAATGGTTGTTTCACACATTTGGAAAAAGCCTTAAGACATAGTTAGGCTAGGTCAGTGTTTTTCAGTCTTATAAACTTTACACTTCCAGAATTCCCCACCCAGCATGATGAAATTAGTCCACACCAGAAGTGAAATTCAGCAGGTTCTAGAAGGTTTGCTAGAACCAGTAGCAAATTTTCTAAAGCAGTTCGGAGAACCGGTTGTTAGAAGAAATCTCCTTTTGTTTTTTTCCACTTTACAGGGTTAATCCTGTAAGGAAGGCAGGAAAAAACATTCTGGTGTTGTTTCTAGCCTATTCTTTATTGCCCTGCTTACAGAAATTGCCCACCCAGTCACATGAACCTGCCAGCCACGCCCACAAAATTGATAATAAAAAGAATTGAATTTCACTGGTCCATACAGCTTAAAGTTGCCTAGGTTGAGAAACACTGGGCTAGGTCTACAAAACTATTTAATTTGCATGTATCTGATCTACTTCAATACCCTCCTTGGAATTAAATCTCATATATCTCATATCTTGCATGAATATATTCCTGTTTAACCTCTAAAATGTTACTACAGTTTTTTTTAAAGTTGTTTCTGCTGTACACATACACTACATATATCAGTATCATTTTTTATTTTATTTATTAAATTTATGTGCCACCCATCTCAATATACAGAGGTACTCTAGGCAGGTGCTATATATTACTTAGAAAATGTATGAAAAGTGACAAATTTACATAATATCTGTTTCACTCCAGCAGATGATATGTTATAGTAAGATTTTATAAGATTTTATTACTATTACATTTTACATTACATTTTACATTACAATGTGGCTGGGCTGAAAAAGCACGACTGACCTCAAGTCATCCAGTGACTTTCCATGGCTAATGGTGGATTATAATTGGGATATCCTGAAACTCAGTTTACCATCCTAATTGCAAGACTGGCATTATAGGAGAGAATCATGCACAAGGTATCTTAATTCAAAGCTGGAAGCCAACATTTAATAGCAGTGGTGGGAATCCCACAGCCCTAAAGCCTCATTTTGGTGGTCCCCAGATCATCTCAAGATCAAGATGAACAATACAGAAGACATATGACTTAATGAGGGGAATGCCTCACTTTCGATACAGGTTTATCAATCCTGACTGGGTGGCCATATTTCTAGGATAAAGTAACAGACTGAAGAGGTAGAATTAAACTACTTTGGAGGACTCTTTCAAGTATAGGATTCTAGAGTCAAAACAAGAAAGCCAAGAGAAAAATGAACATGGACAATCCTGAATACATGTAAAAATATAAGCAAAATCTTCCACTAAGATTCAAGAATTAAAGTGGTCTATTCAGAGTAATGTGAACACAAAGATAGCATTAAAGAAAAACTCAAAATTCTTTGGCACTTTTAACAATTGACATTCACAGATTTTTAGAAAGTGATTAGAGGACAATTTTATTTATTTTTTTGCAACCCTTGTAGTTTTTGCCATCATATTTTTATCATTTTTTCCAGACAAAAAATGTGAAAACTTCGTCACTGAATAGCAGAAGAGACTGTGATAGATACCACATTAGCTCAATTGAATCAAATTGTTTTTGAATCCTATCCTAAAAAAAAAATCTAAAACAGATTATACTTTTATCTTTCAAATAAAATAAAATAATTTTATGCAAATCACATTATATTTACATAATACTCAGTTCTGTTTGGCATTTCTTCCTCTTCCTCTCCGGTATCTTCTTCCTTTAGATTTTAAAAAAGTAGGAAAAAAGTTTTACTTCTATGCATACAAAAATTAGCAACATCCATCCAATGCTTAAATTAATTTAGGAATAGATGGGAGGAGAGCTCTTCCTGAATTTACCAACCTCAATCCGAAATAATAAATTAATTCACACTGGTTGCGTTAAGGTAACGTACTTTTTGTTAACCATTGTTACCTTAACCATTGTTTACCCCACCCAGTTTACTGTGTATAGGTAAAGTATAGTATATGTATAGGTACTGTGAACGTAAAAACTGGTCTGTTTCCCGTATCGGACAACTGACCTGCAACATTGGCTACTCTCCCTCAAAGGCGGAAAGCGATTCCGCCCTGCGCTGCCGCTACCACGCGCACTTTCGCCGAACCAACTGCAGCCTCCGCGACCGGCAGCTGCAGCCCGCGGAGTCCAAATTTCAAAGCCTTGGGAGTCAACTGGGGCCGGATGGGTACGCATGCTCAGTGTCGGATCTTAAACAAGGCCTTTTTTGCGAGGAAACCTCGCGTAATTTGAAGATTCCTCTGCTTTTCGCGGTTCCTTCCTTGCTCGTGCTTCAGTAAAGTTTTAAAGTCCAAGGATCGACCTATTAAATGCATAGGTTTAGGATGCCACTACTTTATGTTAAGGGAGGTGGGCACTCCAGTTTAGGGCCTGAGCCATTGGAAGGAACGGGCTTTTTATTTTCCTGTTTCCAAGGGATGGAATAAAATAATGTCGTTTCTTAATCACCACCACAAATGGTTCAACAACAATCCTGGTGAGGGCAGTATTGGTAGAATATATTTAGACAAGGCTGGGGACTTTGCACCTGTACAAGTACTTCAGGATTGCTTAGGTGCCGTCTATAGAAATGCACCCATACAAAATTGAATTGCACCCGGTCACACAACACATTTTATTTCTTGAGGCAGCACTGGTCCCTGGTGACTATTTGTCACATAACAAAGTTAGTTTGGATTAGTGCACAGAGCAAAATATGGCTAGTTTATGGTTCATTGGAAAGGTTAACATGCAGTGAAAAGCAAAGTAACCATCAATATTTTAACCTAATATGATTTGTGAACTTGATGACAAGAACCTAAAAAAATTGCTTACAAATCTCAGGTAATAACCATAGATGTCAGAATTTACTTTTTAAAAAAAAAGCAAATCCAACCTTCAAGCTCTGTGGCCACAGCTGATGTTCATTTTTTCCAGTTCATTGTACTAAGTAACAATAATCGTTTAATTCATTTACAGCACCAATGTAGGCATAGCTATAATAAAGCAATTCAATAAATTCAGCGAAGTTACTCTCAGTTAAAATGCAATTGCACGTACCTAGGAAAAAAATTGTAGTTTTAGATTTCATAGCATCACTTCTAAGTAGGCATGCTTAAGAAGTCATTGGATACTAGTGGGACAGCAAAAAAAATCCTGCAGAAGAAATGTATGACATATCCAAAAGTAAAACATTCTTTAATCACATAAATCACAGATGCTGGTTCAGTCAAATAAATAAGCCTGTCTTCTCAACCAAACTCAAACAATAATTTAAAATCCTTTTGTTTCATTATTAGAGGGACATTGCTCACATTTACTGTGATGGGAATATTAACACAGAATAGTTCATTACAGATTTAAATCTTGCATTGCAAATTAAATAAACTATATTGCCACACTTCCATTTTTGGGACAGCTTTTGCATATAAGAATGGTATGAATTGTCTCTAGGTTTCCCAGCATAATCTATTGAACTAACCCAGTATAATAACTGAATACATTATTATTATTATAATTATTATTGCTCTTTGGGAATTCTTATGTTTTACTTATATCTTCTACTGTCTTTGAAAGAAGCTGTGCATGTGCCTACTTTGTCATGCCTGTTTTGTTTACAGAACACATGTCATAGTTTAGGAGAAGTAGCCAGATGGAACCAATCATTCAATAAGCCTTACAACATAATGGTAATTTGAATCAACTTCTCTACAGTTTTCATCAGAAGCACTAATGGCTCTACTCCTCATTGGCTGGTTAATATGAAGTTACAGGCACACTTTGAGGCCTTTTCTAAGTAGCAGTTCCAGATGCCAGCCAACACCCACACTAGCAGTGAATTTTGTTTTGTTTTGGGTGCCTTTATCTTCAGTCACAGTGACTTTTTCAGAAGGTGTTTGCCATTGCATCTTTTCTAAGGTTGAGAAAGAGTGACGTCGAAAGACACCAAGCTGGTTTTGTGTCTCAGGTGGGACTAGAACTCATAGACTCCTGATTTCTAGCCTGATGCCTTTAAGCACAGCACCATACTGGCTCTAAGTAAAATAATAAGTGCCATTAGTTGGATTGTACAGTATGGTTTATGGCCTTTGTTGTGATGCTTTGGAAGCAAATACCTTGTCCTCATAGGCTGGAGTCTAATATTTTCAGGCCAATAATTGGTCATTGTTTGCCCAGTGCCGTGACTGGTATTCTCCCTCCTCTGTCTGTGACTGTCACAGGTCAAATCAGGCCTCTTCAACAAATCGCCTGACCTCATCTGCCCAGAAGTGCATAATGGTTTCTGGTTGCAATGAGATCCTTTGGGCTTAAACCGGGAAAAGTCAATCTTTTTGGGAACAGAAGGAGGGAAAACATCTGAGATAAGACCAGCATTATGTGATCAAAGGGAAACAATGGAGTTGCCAAGATGCCCTGGTCTGATGTAAACTGCAAGTGAGGAAGCAGCCATATTCAATTCATTAGGGGAGTGCCTTGGTGTTTAGTATTGCATTGTGTGACTGTTCCTTCCACTCTATCTTTGTAGGAATTCAGTCCAGTTTTACAAGATTATGATTGTTTAAAGCTATCAATTGATCATGTCCAAATTTTTCAGTTGAAGTCGATTTTGAACATTGGACTTTCAGATTTAAGATATATGTCAGAGGAAGGAAGGAGAGGATTTTAAATTGACTTTCTGAAACAAAAGCAACATTAAAACTGTACAGCAGCCAAGGCTGATCTTTCATGTCAATCTTTCATGTCATTAATTGCATAGGAGTATTCCACTGATCTGATCTCCTTCAGAATGTGGAAGACTTCAACTCTAGTTCATATAAAGAATGCTTGTTAGGGCTGAAGATTTAAGATTTTATTTTTCTTCTTCTACTTCTTCCATTCAGTCATGTCCAATTCTCAGAAATTGCCTGGACAAGTCCCTGCAGGTTGGCAAGTTTTTTCAGAAGTACAGAAATTTGTCATTGCCTCTTCCCTAAGAGAAAGTGACTGGCCCAAGGTCACCCAGCTGCCATTGTGTCTAAGACAAGACTAGAACTCACAGTCTCTTGGTTTCTAGCCAGATGCCTTTAACCACTGCACCAAACTGGTTCTCATAATCCTAATTAGATTTGCCTAAAATGCATTACATAATTTGATCTAATCTAATTTAGATCACCCATCCTTATTTTTAGAACTGGCAATTTCTTCCTGAGGAGGATACAATTCTGTATCTGTTGATTTACTGATTACCTCAAGTTTAAAGTTTGTACTCTTTTTAATCACATTCTAAAATTATCAGACTTACCAAACATACAGTGTAATACAGTCAATGAGGTTTACTTAAAAGGTTAATACCTTGCATTCTACACTTTCAAGTGTTTTGACACACCTGAGAAAGTCAGTAATGATTAAAAAGTAAGAAGAGAATCTACCTCTCCTTATCAAGTTATCCAAGTCTTTCCTTTATATTTCTGAAGCTTTCTGAATGCTTCTGATTAAAAAAAATCCTCTACATATTCATTTATATATACAGCCTATGTATTTGTCCTTTGTATATATGAGAGACTGGGGAGAGAAGAATAAGTTTTGGAGGAATTATATTGTTCTTTAAAGTCCCTATATCATTAAATAGATGCTGTCTATACAGATGTAGCATTTGAGGACCTACAAACATTTTATATTTATTGGGAATTTTTTTTTTAAATAGGTAGGCCTCCAAACTATTATAAAAGATTGTGAGTTAAGTCCCTTGAAGTTACTTTTACATATACAGACACTGGAATTAGGTATATATTTAAGTTCTTGCAGGCCATTTCCTTGTTCTTTTCCCAGTTAAGCATCCTTAAATTATAGAGCCATACCTTGTGTTATCCATAGCATATTGCCTTGCTTTCTAATGATGTTCATTTGAGATAATGAAAATCCAACACATCTGAAATGTTCAGTTGTAAGCAGTTGTGGGCTGTCTTCAAGTTTTCAAAGTGTAAATAAGGTCTGGAACAACCAATAATTAAGCCCAAGTATTAAGGGTCAAATAGGGGGACTTGGTGGCTCAGTGGCTAAGACGCTAAGCCTGTCAATCAGAAATGTCAGCAGTTCAGTGGTTTGAATCCCTAGTGCCATGTAACAGAGTAAGTTCCTGTTACTTGCTCCAGTTTCTGCCAACCTAGCAGTTCGAAAGCATGTAAAAATGCAAGTAGAAAAATAGGGACCACCTTGATGGGAAGATAACAGTGCTCCATGCACCTTTGCCATTTAGTCATGCTGGCCATATGACCACGGAATTGTCATCAAGACAGCGCTGGCTCTTCGGCTTGGGAACGGAGATAAGCACCGCCCCCTAGAGTCAGGAACTACTAGCACGTATGTGCGAGGGGAACCTTTATCTTTACTTTTAATCTGAATCCACTTTAGTTTAACTGAATCCTGACTGAATTGCTCCAGAGCTTAAGCATTGATTCTCAAAAAAATGTCAAAAGTTCCACTCAAGTGCTATATAGACTTAGTACGAAGGAAGTATGAACATTAAACACTAACTGTTTATTGTTTTTTAATATCATAGTTTTTCTCCTAAAAGCAATCGTAATACTATAAGATCAGTTATGATGGAATTTCTGAAAACTGTTTTCAGAAAAAAATAAATCTTAAAATGATTCTCTTTTTGTGTCACTTTCCACCCTGTCTAGTAAACAAGCCTGCTTTACAGAATTTTCACACTTTTTGTGGCTCCAGTCATTTGCCCTATATTTGCTGAGTTCCTGATGTGGTTAATGCTTGGAATTACCAGGGAAATTGTGGACTCTTAATTCTGCACTGAGACAAAAGACCCTGAGTCTGTCACTGAGAAATAATGGAAAATTTCTCCTCTCCCTGGGGCAAAAAAAGAAAAAAATATTTAATTACTCTACTTTCATTACTACAGATAGGAGAATTTTGAGAATTTTGAATTTTTGAGAAGCCATGGGATTTAAATATAGTATCAGCTCTGAATTCCAAACTGTTTCTGGATATATCTAGAGGAAAGAGTTGATACAAATGTGGTTTCTAACTTGCTTCAGTTTAAAAATATATGGATCCATGGTTATAAAATGACAGCCATATGAGCAGGTCCTCTCTTCATGTCAACCCCTATATCGCCTGGAAGCCCCAAGGGTTCGAGCCTTCTCTGTAGCAGCACCCTCCCTCTGGAACGAACTGCCCCCGGACATCTGTACCATTACGGACCTACAGACTTTCTGGCACGCACTGAAGACCTTTCTGTTTCAACAAGCCGGTCTGGCCTAGTACCGTCGGTTGGGGATTTTAAATTGGTTCTTAATTTTTTCATGAATTTTAAACTGTTCTAAATTTTTTAAAAATTTTAAATCTTAATTCAGTTGGCCTTAATTTAATTTAATTTTAATTGTTTTTTTTAATTGTTTATCTGTGTGTTTTACTGGCTGTACACTGCCCCAAGTCCTTCAGGAGAGGGGGTGGTATATAAATTTTTACAAACAAATAAATAAAATAAAATTTCAAAAATCTCCTAGTTATTGGTTCTATGCAAGGCAGTTTTTTCACCATAAGGAATTGCGTTATGCCATAAAAAAGATGAAATTCTTTTCTTTGGAATGAGATGTACACATATGCAGGGACATGTGCTTTTCAGCATCCAAAGCTGTCATCTGAGAGACATATAGCAAAAGATAAGTGGATGCTTCATATCAAAGCACCTTTTCAAAAGTTTGGATCATCCTATCAGCCATGGATTTTCAAAAAAATCATTGACAAAACTGCTGTGGTTCCTGCTGTTTGAAACATCATCCCTCCTGAGATTAGACTTGCCCAACCCTACTGGACTCCTGCGAGGCATACAATACTTTGCTGGGCCATCAGAATCTGTGGCCCTAATTGTGACAGTGAACCCATTCCATTTTGCTACGTTGACTGTGGGATGTTTTGAATGTTCTCAGCTGCTATCTTATATTATTTATGTTGATCATTTTGGTCGTGTTTTTATTCTGTTTTCAGGTGGGTTAGTTCCCGGGAACAGACGTTTAGTCTTCCAAGCTTTCAGGCTTGTGTTGGAGCCCATCCTCAGGGAACTTCTCTCACACCAGAATGGCTGTTCTATGCATAGTATTTATGTGGTGCCTTGTTGAGTATGGCTATTTTTAGTTATCAATTGGAGTGTTGATGACTGGTTATTAAGTCATTGGCTATTATCAAGAAAGAAAGAAAGAAAGCATTTTCTGGCCTTCCTTTGTGGGTGGGAGGAAGACATGTGTATGAAAT
>JAEANM010002731.1:0-23820 GCA_017656035.1 Myanophis thanlyinensis | reverse complement strand
AACCCGCCCGGACGCCCCGGACAGGACGTAAAAAGAGGACATGTCCAGGCAAAAGAGGACGGTTGGTCACCCTAAGTAAACGGAACTATCAGCAACTTCTTATACAGATATTTTAATAAGTGTAGATCAGGAGTATCAAACTCAAGGCCCAGGGGCTGGATCTGGCCCACAGGGTACTTAGATCTGGTGCATGGGGCCACTCTGGAAACAATGAAGGACTGACCCACAATGTTTCCTGCCAGTGAAAACAGAGCTCGGAGCTGGTCCTCCCAAGCTCCGTTTTCTCTGGCAGAGAGTTGCAGGAGGCCGTCATAGCCAGAAACAGAGCTCAGGAGCCTGTTTTCACTGGCAGAGCACTCTGGTCACCACAGGCACCCTGACACGAGTGACATTGAGCTGGCCATGCCCACCCCGCCTCTCAGAGATCAGACATAACCCTGATGCATCCCTCAATGGAATCGAGTTTGACCCCCTGGTGTAGATTATCCAGATGCTGCACTAATGCCTGATTCTTTATTTTACAATCTAGGACAAAAAAACTTCATAAATACTACATGCAGAAATAGATATTTTACTTAAAAATGATGCCTTCTATAAATGTGAGTTTTAGAGTCTCGCTACCATCTGTATCTTTCCTTTTGGAAAAAAAAAATCCCTTCTAGATTAAACACAATGCAGTTGCTGCTGCATCTCCATTAGCACCACTTGAGGCAATTCAGGAGAGGATAAATTATGCCAGTTTAACGGGTGAGCACTCCAGTGCACCTTCTCTGAGGTTTCTTCTATTTTCCAGGATAAAGTTTTCATTTTAAAGAATTATTTTTCATTCATGACAGGGTGCCAAACTGGGAACAAAAACTTCGCTTCATTATCGTGCAGCCAGGATATGATGAGTGGATGGCCTGTCGCAGGAAAAACTTTTTCTGGTAAATGTAGACCCCCGCAGTCAAAGATTTTAAAGATGATCCTTTTTTTTTTGCTCTATATCAGAATTTTTCAAAGTTGGCAAGTTTAAACGTGTGTACTTAAGACATGTGAATTGCTGGTTGGGGAATTCTGAAAATTGAAGTCCACACATCTTTAAAGTTGCCACGTTTTCAAAAATACTATTCTACATAGTCACCCACTGGCAAGGATTCTTATTATTTGAATGGTTTATAATGATCTTCGACATCACTTAATTTACAAGTGACTTAAATTACTTTTGCCTGAAGTTTTATGAAACATAGCTATAATGGGTCTGGAGGAAGGAGCAGGAAGATGCTCCTATGTTCTGTGTAGGGCTGATTGAGAATATGAAGAATGATATGATTTCTGTGACTTATTTCAAGTGCACAACAGGCAGAGGTGAAATTCAGCAGGTTCTAGCAGGTTCACCAGAACTGGTGGTAAATTTTCTAATCAGTTTGGAGAACCGGTTGTTAGAAGAAATCTCCTTTTGTTTTTTTCCACTTTACAGGGTTAATCCTGTAAGGAAGGCAGGAAAAAAACATTCTGGTGTTGTTTCTAACCTAATCTTTATTGCCCTGCTTACAGAAACTGCCCACCCAGTCACAGGACACCCCAGCCATGCCCAACAAGCGACGACCACAGAACCGGTAGTAAAAAAAATTGAATTCCACCACTGACAACAGGTTATCCAAGTATTACAAAGCTATCAGAGAAGTCCCACCAGATCTGAGCAAATTTCAAAACTGATTTTAATCAGTATAAAAAGTCCAGGCATCCCATATACATTGTCTTCTATGTTTTGAATTCCACGGGACACTTACAATTCAAGTTGAAAACTGAACAGTACCTTCTTTCTCTTCTCTTGCAGCTGTTGAAAATGGAGAAGTGAATAAATCTCAAGCCTGACTATGTACTTATCGCTATGCCAAGACCAGAGTGAATGCTTGTTTACTTTCTTAGAATTAGTGACTGACTTTTGGAGAAAAGGGGTTCAAAGAAGAGTGGAGTGGAGATGGTATAAATTGTTCTCGGTGAAACATGCTTTCTATGATATTCCCAAATGGAATTTGTTTACTCAAGGAAAAATTACAGATATCATAGACAAAGCAGCATTTCTTTCACACACACACACACAGACACACACACACATGCACACATCACTCTTTAGTCCAAATTTAATTTACAGACCCATTCATGTGTGAAGGAAAAGAAGGTGTGTGTTTTTTTCCAACCATGTGATTGCAACTCTCCATTATTGTGGAGTAATCTGCTTGCTCCATATATGGTAACAGGGACATTCAGCTTTTCCCACTTTGGAGGGGAAGAATCCTGTCCCAGCTTCTACAGAAAAACAGAATAGCACATCAACTTTCCTTATGCAGATTTTTCAACTTAAGCCTTCATGCTTGTTGGCGATTTGGAACTTGTCATTTCCATGCATTCAGACAGTACAGAAATACATAAGGCCTTTAGGTCCCTTGGTCACCGACTGAATAAAAGAAATCAGTACAATTGTGTCAAAAGGAGAATCAGAGGTTCCAGAAGGTATACAGTATGGCCAAACTTTCCTTCATTACTCAAGGAGAACAGAAATATATGATGTTACATGGTCGGCACTCCAACCTGGATGAAGATGGCATGAAGGTGGCAGTAAGACGGTTCATTCTATCTCCACAACCCCTCAATCCCTCCGTGTAACATGTAGTAAAGTATAACTACTTGCTGCTACTGTCTCATTGCCTGATTAAACAAAGAAATTAAAAGTATGAATTTATTTGATTTCTATTTACTAATATAACATTCAGCAATCTAGTGCAGTTTCTTTGTTTAAATAATGAAGAGTAAAGATCTGTCCTCACATTTGTCACTTGGCTTCAACTATGATTTTCTCTATGAATACTTCAGCTAAAGAAATTCCTTTTTGCAGATAAATGCCCTTTCTGGCACTAAAAAAACTGAACAATCATGTTCAATGTGGCTGCTTGAGACTGATTGATGTAAAATGCAAACTAAGTACATATGTGGGAAGACTTGGGGGAAGGGTTGATTGAAGAGGCAAAGAACAGAGTAAGTGTAAGAGGGAAAGCAATAGAGGAGAAACCGGCTTCTAGACAGCATTAAGCCGGGTAGGTAGCCCTTGACTTACAACAATTCATTTAGTGACTGTTCAAACGGCACAGAAAAAAGCGTGGCAATTTTTCACACTTATGACCATTGCAGCATCCCCATGATCACGTGATTTGCATTTGTATGCTTGCAGACTGGCTCATATTTATGATAGTTCAAGTGTCCAGGGGTCGTGTGATTAAGTTCTGTGATCTTCTGACAAGCAAAGTCAATGACCAAATTCCCTTAACAACTGTGTTATTAATTTAACAACTGCAGTGATTCACTTAACAAAGGTGGCAAGAAAAATCGTAAAATGGGGCAAAACTCACTCAACAAACTTCTCACTTATCAACATAAATTCTGGGCTCAACTGCGGTTGTAAGTCGAGGATTACCTATACTTGGTAAAGAATTTGGAAGAAGCACTTGCTTGAGCCCATTTCTACTATTGTTAAGTCACCAACTTTTTACAGGTTTTTATGTGAATCTGATTTTTTAAAAAATCACGGGTAGCCATGTTAACTTTAATTAGCATGTTCCTTAAAATAACATCAGCTTTTTCCCCCTAATTCCTGCCAGCAGACCAATTATAATGAACAGCAGAGAAATACTGTGTCCAAAACTCACTTTCTGAATCAATTTCATAGCATGCTGACCAAGAGTAGTTAAATTGTGGTTTTTTAGATGTTGCTGAACTGCAATTCTTCACATTCCTTTACACCAAGGGTATCAAACTCAATTTCATTGAGGGCCACATCAGGATTGTTTGACCTTGGACAGCTGGGGTGGGCATGGCCATCCTGATGTCACTCATGTTGTGGGGTGTGCCTGTGGGGCCCTGAGCACTTTGCCAGTGAAAATGGGCTCCCAAGATCAGTTTTCGGCCACAACAGTCTCCTGCAACCCTCTGCCAGCGAAAATAGAACTTGTGTGTGTGTGTGCGCGTGTGTGTGTGTATGGCCCTCCCAAACTCATTTTTCGCTGGTAGAAGCATGGCAGGCTGGTTCTTTGCTATTTCCAGGGCGGCAGGCTAGATCTAAGCACCCTGCAGGCTGAATCTGGTCCCCTTGAGTTTGACACTCCTTTTTAATTTACATGCTGGTTCAGCTGTTGGGAATGCAGTTCAGGCTAGCTTTGCAGGACAATAGGATCTCAATCTCCAATGTATAGTAATGTGCTATTACATATTGTTAGTGCCTTTTCAAGACAGCCTAAGAATTCCTGTAAAAACTCCCATGATAAATTTCTTTGGAGGAGGAATCATTGGGTTCAATGTCATCAAGTCAACTTGAGAAGTGCAAATTTTATTTTTTCTAAAATCTGGATTTCAAACTGATAGGCTATTCTATCTTGATGTTTTTGGAAAATTCTCTAATAAAATTATATAAATGCACTAAGAGAGGTAACAGAATTATCTGAAATCTTACTTTGTAGAATTCAGGAAAGCCTTTATTTATTCTTAAATACAAAAGAGGACTTGTGAGAGACGCATCACATAAAAGCAAGCAAAAATCCACTTACCCATATGTGAGGTTGAGGAAAGTTATGCAACTCCTGATTTCACCAGTCAAGATAAACATTCAGAAGGGAGCTTCATATATTGCATGGGTTCTTGCAAGTATAAATCTCCTATTTTATAAAAAAAAACCTGTGTTGCTCAAATGCAAATCAGGTTCCAAAATATATTCACAAAGTTAGATGGATTGCATGAATGAGAAAAAAAAATCTGCATGATAATGATGTCAGAGATAAGTTAGAAGTAAAGGAATAAAAGGGGACAAATATTTAAGATTTATTGGCCCCAATGCATTGTTTTAAGATACAAAAGGAAATTAATGCAAGGATACTTGTTCCATTGTTTAGTTCCTATTATCGTGTGCCATTCAGAGCTCTATCAGCATGCAAAAACTCTCTCGCTGCTTTGTTTTCCCTTAGAAGTATTTAGCAGCGCTATTCTTTAATTTTGCATGGAGATGAGGCCAGCTATTGCCATCAAGAAAGATTATACAGGCAATACAATGTTAAAAACCATTAAAACCCACATTAGTTTTTCTCTTCCTGTCTAAAGAAAAGAGGTGGTGAGAAAAAGGGGGAAACAGGTCACTTTTCCCCACTCCCTCTCTAGCCACGGTTGGCATGAGAAGCCGGGAAACAGAGGGCAGAAGGCAGGAGAGAAATGAGAGGGAACAGCTCCTTTGGTGCCAAACTCCTAATCCCACAGAATGAACACTTCAGTCTCCATGGACACTCCATGTCTTCTGTTGCCAGCTACTGGTGCCAAAGAAGGCATTTCCCATTCCACTCCTATTCTGCTTCCTTGCTAAGGCATAATTGCTTTGGGAAGTGTGGCCAATAAGCAAGCAAAATTTTTCTGTTGGCTCCTGCACTGCATAGCAGCATTTTCATGTTACCATGCTGAAGAACCCCAGGGATGCATATTTAGACAAAGTAGAAATTGATTCCATTGACAGGATCAATACACTTTTAGAAACCATAATATTCTAGGAAGGAAGCACCGCAAATAAGATGCAAAGCTCAACAGTCCCTAGAGAAGGCGCTGTAGTTTTACTGACATTCTCCCCCATCCCATATCTGTATGAAATAAGAATGGCGTAATAACATTCTAAAGTCAAGTATTCATCAACAAGCTAGACAGAATTCGCCACCAACCTTTGTCAGGTCTCCAGAATCTCAGGAGTTTATAAGCCAGCAATGCCTCCATAGTTCATGGAAAAAGCATGTAGGCAAATTAGACTTTAAAATTACCTCAGCTGTTTGGACTGCTAGAGTTAATATCCAATATAGTTCTCAGATTACATCAGACTCATTCTTAGTGTTATCCATTACTGCAGGGTTAGTGACAGATCTCTTGCCCTCACAGTGTTAGATATACATAAAGCCTTCAACAGAGTTCCTCAGGGTTTTGTTTTTAAATCTAAACTAACAGAAAAAAGGATGTGAATCATTAAAACCATCTTTTCATATGTACCAAATCTTGACAGCTACGATTAGGGTTAATAGAGTTGATTAAAAGAAATTATCTAGCAAGGCACAAGAATGCTCATTTATTCTTGCTGCTTTTATTCTACCAATGGAATCTCTTAGCAAAAATATCCCAGAAAAATATAATCTTGTATGTTTCAGATCAGGGCAGAGGAAGTTCTACTCTTCAGATTATGTGGAACTACAACCCCCAGCAATTTCAGAAAAGATAAAAAAACTGAAATAATAAAAAGCTGTCTTCTCCTTTTTAGGAAACCCCCCCCAGGAGGAGAAAGCCATTCTCCTGAACAGCTTGTTGGTGTTTGATTTTTCCAACTGCTTGATCCCTGTATAGCAAGATCAAGCCAATGTTCCATTTATCGTTGTAGGATCTAACTCTTGGATAATTTCTCTGCATTCACCACATCCCCTATTTTATACAATTATAATGTGAAAAGTCAGGTGATCCTAAATTCAGAGTTTGTTTTAGACACATTTTGAATTTGGGATATTTGCTAGGAACGTTCTCAGCCAAAGACAGACATTATAGATGTAGCCAATTGCACCATTTATCTTCACCATAGGGCAAACTGGTTAATTTATTCCCTATCGTTCTATTCTCTTGGGCAGGTGAGTCTTTTTTCTAGTAAAACACTACAGTATTATTTTTATTTTCTAAGAATGCATCAGGGCATACATAGGACCAGGACTTTTTTGGGGAGGGAAATACAGGATGTTTGGAGTTTGGCACTTTCTTTTGCAGCATGCTAGCTTTCCATACATTATATTATACCTTTTAATTTAAAAAATACTAAAGAAACCTTCAATTATATATTTGGGTGGAGAATAGAGCTTGGTGGACAGGTGCTAAAAGAGGCACCAGCAGGCAACATTAGTCATTTAGTTATAATATAATCTATAGCTTCATTCTGACTCCACCCTCAGATCTCTTCTGCTGCCCAGTGACATTCAAACAACAGGACTTTATAGATTAAATTGTGCATAAAATTAAAAAATAACAGAGCAAGATAGCAATAGCCTTCACTAATCTACTTTGATCTGAACTAAGGAATTGGAAGCTTAACTACAACTTTATTATTGAATGTAGAACAAGTCTCTATACATGTAAATAATAAAACAATGCTGAAAGAAAGACAAAGCTGCAGAGTATAGACAACTTTGCTTTAATTTGAGTATATATACTTCCAAACTGGATACACTAGAAATTGGCAATGCAACGTAAGATGCAGAGAAATATACTAATTACTGTCAAAATGACCCTGTACAGCCTTATAATGCAAAAAAAGCTTTATACATTACAAATTTCCATTAATGTACACAAACCGTGACAGTGTGATATTTGAATATGATACAGCAAGTTAAAAGAAAAAGGGAAAGCAAGAAAGGTGCTGAGAATCTAACCAATTGAAAACAAAAAGCCAGCATTTTAAGGAGTGCATAGTGGGGAAAAACAGATACAAAGTGAACTGTTGGTACAAACATTAAGTTTTTTTTAACAAGCAAAAGGTATATTAGTGAGCATTCCTAGTTTTAGCGTCAAACAGCAAACCAATTCTTGGGTATGCAAGGGCTTTGATAAATACTGTATATTTTTTCTTAAAAAAATAAAAACACCTCAAATTCTTTTTTTCCTCTTAAACAGAAACAATGCATAATTAACTTTCCAGAAATAATTCAGTGGTCAAAGTGCTAAACAAAGCTGCCCAATTACATTAAGCATTACTATGACAAACAAATACAAAAGGAAACTGGTTAAACCCAAGGCATTAAATTGCTCATAGCATACTCTATGAGTACGCTATGCTATAATATTCTCATTCCTTGAAATCCCCTATGTATATTGCACTATTTGGTTTACAGAAAAAAATGTTTATAACATTCCTATGCATGCGTAGCTTACTTGCTGACACAATACTTTTTTTTTTGTTTAAATAGGGTCACTGATTGTTTGGAAGTTATCTTAAAACACCTTGAATATATGTAGTTAACTGCAGTAGCCACTTGTAGGAAGAAATCTCCATTTTTTGCCACAAATTGTTAGCATTCTAAATTATTATGCTCCCTAATGAGTGTTTCTTCCAAACTTTATTTCTTCCAAAATCATCAGTTGAAGAGATTTATGAAGCTTATACCTTTAATGGCAACTGTAGCTGAATAATTGCTTCAAGATTACTCCCAAAACAAGTTTCCCAAACCTCCAGAGTTTAGGTTGCTTCAGTCTGGTACTGTCCACATGAACTGATGCATAATTTTAATCACGGCCAAAATACGTTGTCTGGGATGGAAGAAAGCTGTCATCCAACATGCATGGAAGGTACTGGGTTGGGGGAAGCCGGATTAGATAATTGAACTCAAACTCTTATTCACTATTTGGCAATACTGTTGCAGCCACATTCTGGGTAAGAGAAATCGGCCAGATCATTTGTACTATTAGAACACCATTACTGTTGCACAGCTGGATCTGCCACTGCTCTACTCCCATATGACAGAGCATGATGTAGTTTTCACATCCCAGATCACATCCCATTCTTTTCTGTTGCCAGGTTTCAGGAGTCATGAGGTTGTTAGGGAGCTCAGGAGCCCTATTCCCCAAGATGTGCATCACTGGAAACAAGGAGGGGGCTATTAATGGCCCTTTTCCCATAACACTTATCTGGCCAACAGTGTTAGTTTATGGATTAACTAATACAGCAACCAGACACGGGGGACTTAGAACTATCCGTTAACAAGTTTGCAAAGAATTAAATCCCTGGTTCCCGCTGACCATGGGCTAAATGAACACTAATCTTGCCTAGGATAGAAATTAAATTCTAGAGAGACATGTGAAGGGTTCCCCCCCATAAACATTCCATCTATATGGCTGATTTTGTTTCCACCCTCATGACTGCATAGCAGGAAAAAAAAGCACGAGTAGGAAATGGAAAAAAACACCTTTCTCTGAATTTTTTTTCATTCTGATGTAGGATGAAAAAAAAACAAGGAAAAGCAGAAAATAATAGTCCTCTGGCCCCTCAACAGCAGTAGAATTTAAAACATTGGCTCCCAGCCTATGGACCGATCCATCCTTGATTGTTGCTTGTGCACGATGATGGATGGTGAGTATAACTTGGCAGATGGATGAGGTTAATCATGTCATGGGAACAGGATTAGAAACTCCATCTTCCTCTATTTTATGTGTTCAGGGTGTCTTATGTCTTTAGTGTGCACTGGGCTTCCACCATCAAGCAGCCTCTGCCAGCACGATGAATGGCTAGGGAAGGCTCCAAGAAGGGATGCTGACTATTATTGCATAGTATTGCAATGCCACCTTAATGGCACTGCAATGTCAGAATTTGTTCATCACATTACATCAACCTTATCTTAATCATCCTTTTGATGAATTGTTCCCAAAAGTTCTTAAAGTACTTTTATCAGAATTTAGTGCAATAAACAGAGTCCCAAAATTTCTCTTAGGAAATTTAAAACAATGACTTATTTTACCGTAATAGTTAGCCAGATAAGGCCCTATGTTGGTTAAACTTCTTTGTGAACTTTCACTATTTTGACTTTGCTCATGTTACCTCAGTGTTACAAATGACTGGTATTTAGGCTTTATCCTTCCTTGTTCTCTGTTGTAAGATCTTTGAACATCCCCCTTATTTCCTTAGTGGGAAAAACATTTATGATAGTGAGTTATATAATAAATGCTTAGTGCATGGGATTTTTTTTTAATCTTAGGAAATGATAATATTTAGATTAACAACTAGGAATGCAACATTTGCTTCTACTGCAATAAAGTGCAATATTTATGTCATTTTTATGACTAAAAATAAGAGCCGTAAGAAAATATAAAGTTACCTTCCTAGAAGAGTATACTTGAGTAAGCATTAGCAAATGTTATAAAGGAATACAAATAACATGAAGGGGATAGAACACAAAGTTGCCAATACAGCTGAATAGTTGGGCATATAAAAGAGAATTCTATAATTAAACAGCACCTTTTTCTCCTTCCATTTGAAAGAACTTGCACTTACTTTTCAAATGTACACGATATTTTTCAGTAAAAAAAAGAAACATTATCTTTGATATGTTTCTTATTTTTACTTTTTTTTTTCTAGTGAGAAACATACTAGTGCAAGACTCAACCACTGTGCAAAACCTGCCTTTATTTAGTCTGAGCCCTAATGCCCAGAATTTAAGAAATCCTTCCTTTTAAAAATTCCTTCTTCTGGTTTAATCACTTCTAAATGTGCATCTTTGCCCTTACAAACTAAGCTAACCACTGCATTCAGACCAACTGAGAATGTGTTGATGTGATTTTGTGGCCTGAGGGCTGTTTGCTATATTTTTCTGTAGTTGCCTTGCATCAAATTTGAATAGTGCACATATTTTCAAATCAGATATTTTTCTTTACTAAATAGAAGAAGTGAGTTGGCAAAATGATCAGATTTCTGCTTCCAGATATCTGACCAAGGAAAGCAGCAATTTCAATGTAATGAGTTACCGTATGTCCAGACTAAAACAAATCCCTTAACATATGTACCTTGCTCTTGGGTATTTGTATCGAAAAGTATTTTAAAAAAGGACCAAGTCACATGAATGTAATCAAACAATCAAATTGGGGGCATGTATGCAACAAACTTCTTGTTTATAAATCTAGCTGCCTTCTCATACATCACTGTTATGTATTCAGGACTGCTTTAAACATTATCTTTTTTCCTTCATAGAGATAATCACATTGACTGTATTATTTCAAGAGTAATAGGAGTGTGTTTTTGTTTTTTTGCTGGGAAGGGTTAGAATATGAATAAATCCACGGAGCAGCAGGTATGAAAACTTGGCTACTCAAATGTGTACACAGAGAAAAGCCCTTCATATTACATGTGTACATGCACTGGCCATACAGAATATCTCCATGTAAGAAAAAAGTTATTATATGAAATAGCATCACCTTGCAAAGCCTAAAGTAATTTTCCCTCTTCTGCTTTTGCCCTGATCATCAAACTCTAAGAGGTGAAACTAAGTTAGCCGCTATTAAGATAGCAAATTCCCAACAGGACTGACTGCCATGCTAGTTCTTCTTGATTGCTGTTCTTACATTCCATAACTGAGCAGTAAAAGAGCAGCAGGCAAAGTGAGCAAGCCTGGTTGACTGCAATGTTTCGCAGGGGTGGGGCTACAGCTCAGTGGTAGAGCACATGCTTAGTACGTATAAAGATCCTGGATTAAGTCACCAGCATCTCTAGTTAAGAAATCTCAGGAAGCAGCTGCTAGAAATGATTTCTATCCGAGACCCTGGAGAACTGGTGTCAATCATAATAGACAATACTGGGCTTGATGGAGTGTCTGATGCAGCATAAGGCAGCTTCTTAAGTTCATATTAAATAAGCCAGTACAAAAGGATGTGCAAAAGCAATGCCATGGCACACAGACTTTTTTTTTTTTATAGAAATGCTCAGATTCACAACCCAAAGTCAAAGATGCATCAAAGGGTCATCTTAGTTAGTGCTGACTGCCATTAAGGACACTCTTGTTCAGCTTAAAAGAGACAAAAAATATTTCTCAGGTGAGAGTACGGAAACATGCCTCTAAAAGTAGAAATATGCAGGAGGTCATCTGTCTGAAGGTTTAACAAAGTAGCCTTCATGGCCATGGATTAATGAAACGAATGGCGCCATTTTCTTTGCTGTATCTTACCACTAATGATATATTGTACAACTGGTTGGGCCGCCAAACTCTTGGATCTATGGTTAGAAATGAAATCTGCTTGGAGTCTGGTGGGCGTGTCAGGGGTGTGGCATGGAGGGTTTTTGGTACAGAGGAGGCTGTCCTAGAGGGCTTCTGCTCTTTCTGTTAGTCCGAGATAGGCAAGGAAGGAGTGCTTCGGCGAAGTGTCATCCAAGCGTAGGGTCTGTGGTTGAGGTGAATGGAATGTGATTTCAAAGTGGTTTTTAGGGAAAAACATGGTCAAGGGAATGAGGTGGGCAAACTCAGAGTTCCGGTATTTATCAAAGCACAAGGAAGTGCCATTTATGGTCAAGGCCCTCAGTGCCAGGTTTGGCTCTGTCCCGCCACTCTGAGCGGCTGACATGGCCACTGTCTGTAGAGCATGGGAGGCTGACATCACCGAGAGAGGGGACAAGAGGCTGCGGGAACTGTTGGCCAAGAGCAGGGGGCTGGTTTCCTTGGAATTCACACCCTGCCCCTTTTTTTCCTCTTCAGAGCAATCTCCATTTTGATGTTTCTTCACATGGCGGCTGAAGACAAACGGGTGGGTGGTCTTGAAGAGGCACTCTTCGCAGCTGAAGGTCTGCCGAGGCGCATGCTTGAGTTTCTTGTGCAGGTTGAGATTGTCTTTGCGTTTGCAGCTGTAGCTGCACTGGTCACAGTGAAAAGGGCGTTCCCCTGTATGCACACGCACATGCTCTATCAGCTTGTTGGCAGTCTTTGAAAGATAGCCACACTGATCGCATTTGTAGTGGTTGCCAAGGCGATGCTCTCGGACGTGCATTTCCAGCTCGAGTTGATTGGCTTTCACTGCTTGGCAGATCCGGCACTTGTACTCCATTTTGTAGTGGGTTTTCAAATGGCATTCCATTGCTGCTGGACGGTTTGTGGAATAAATGCAGAAGGGACACCTGTGAAAATGCAAAATATAGATTGATACATGGATCTAGATCCACTGGGAACAATTTACACCACACACAGAGTTCCCAGAACCTTTTTGTGTCCCTCAGAGGGGGCAGGGCTGATTTCTACAGCATGTTTTTAGTTTCTTTAGGGATGACAAATTTGGTGACTAAAGTTTTGCAGAAATTTAAGCCACTCACTTCATTATTTCACTCTTCCCTCTGTACAAACAGGCTGATTTTCTCTCCACTTTGGTAGCAACAGATGGGGGAGGGGGGAAGGGAAGCTTGCTGGAAGCCCCTGAAAGCTTCAAGTTCCAAATGATCAAACCAGGACAAAATGATGACTATATATTTCACTGCCCTCCCCAAAGAACTACAATTCAGTTCAGTTGTTCATATCATCATGATGTCACTGATCAAATCCCTTGGAAGCTTCATTGGGGGGTGGGGGAGTGTAATGCACAATCTCTGACTATAATTTAATAACCCTGCATTTTTAAATCCATTTATTTTAAACTACATTTTCAACTACAAAACTGATGTAACCAGAATATGAATGAAGCTTTTAATTCAGCTTTAGTCTAATCACTAATGTTTTATTAGTAAATAAATATTTACTGAATTTGGCGTTAACTGTATTGCTACTCAAGGTTTTCTTCACTGCAATGTCTACCTCCCAACTTGCTTTGAATTTTTTTTACCTTGACAGATGCCAGCTCTCTCCTTCTATCTTAAGAAAACAAACCGTACACATCATTTATCTCAATAGGGTAATATAATAATTTCTATGGTAACCTTGCCCCTCAGTGCCTCTTGGACAAAAGAGTTCTCCATTGCAAAGGCAAGAAGACCAGACCGCACTGTATTGCAGTGACTTTGGCACAAAAGAAGCAAATGCCATTGCAAAACTCAAAATGAAATAGCAAGCGAACTGTGGGCTGAGCTTGTAAGGGATACTTCAGGAGAATATGCCAGCTGCTTGTTTGCAATACCAAGTAATATTTAAAATTGAACAGTAGGTGCTGAAGCAGCAAAAGTCTTCCATGACTTGCTGGTTGACAGCAGCTGGAGAAACAAAGGGCAATCCTGATGGCCACAACAGGGGCACAATCTGCCACTCCTTCCAACCTGCTGGTTGAGCCATAGAACTCATGCGGCATGTGCTCCTTATGGGCTCAAATTCCAGATTTTGTTTTGATCTTTTTTCCTTTGTTACAGTGCTGCCTGGAGTGATTATTTTCTTCTCTTCTATGACATGGACTTTCTGCTTAATAGGTCTGTTCAACAGTTCAAACTTACAAGGCAAAACAAGTATAGCATCTCTCTGCCTTCTTAAGCATCACTCTGGGAAGCCCCAAGAAAATAGAGGGACTATACTACATTTCTTCACTCTACAGGATCTCCTTGCCTCCAATCCCAAAGGGATGCTCACTCTTAACTGCTGAACACATGAAATCACAATACAATCTAAGAATATACAGAACTGACTGATGTAGATGGACGAACCCTTTTCATCTGCTGTATTTCAATTTAAAGATAAGAGGGACGAGGGCTAGAGAATATTCTAGGATCAAATCTTTTTTTTTTTTTGCAAAACGTTCTCTCATTTCAAGCATATTTGGCAGTTTTAAAATTGTATCTTATTTTCAGGAGAACAATCTAAAAATTGAGAATCTGATAAGATGGGGCAACTGCTTATTTATCTTACCGCCTATCACTTTCCCCAATATTCCAGTAAAATATTTTCTCTGTGCATCAAAATATTTTAAATCACTTTAAATGTTAATTTTCAAACTTCATAAAGTAGTGCAGATTTAACTTTATTCACATCAGATAATGCAGCCCAAGTACTTTTGCAAACTACAGATAGTGAGATAAATAGGCTAACTGGAATAGTAAGTGCTTGTAGTCTGCATATAGTCACCCTGATTCAGCAGCAGATAAATCCATTTCACAAGGGTGCATTAGCTACTTTTTGAACTTGATACCAACTTTGATCATATATCACCCCCACCCTCCAAAATGCCTGCTCATCACTAGCCTCCCATTGCTCTTAATATACCCCTGCAATTTCCTGCCAGTTTCTGGAGGGTAGTTAAATATTCAACCCATCCTGCCATGTGGTTCTTTTCCTCTTGTGCACATCTGTGTGCAGGAGAAAGTGCTTGCTTGTGCTGTTTTTACTTTTTTGCAACTCCATTTGAGAAACCCACCTTTTGCTACATGTCCCCTGTCTCTGCAAAAAGGTGAGATATATATATATACTGTGTTAAATCCTCTGTTAGCGCCTTTTTGCAAATCCAGCGGAGAAGAGTGTGGCAAAACTCTCTGGCTTCTGTGTAGGGGGGACAGTCATCTCATCCAGGGATGCTACTCATGCTCAACGCTTTGAGAATTCTTAAAAGCAGTATGCTACATTTCACAATGAAAGGGGTGCCTCAGGACACTATTTAATTTAAATCTTGAAAGGAATAATTCTAAACTTTTACAGGAAGAAGTTAAAAGTCACTGAAACTCTTGGAGAAAACATTTAAACCAGGTGTGTACAACCTTGGCAACTTTAAGACTTGTGGACTTCAATTTCCAGAGTTCCCTAACCAGCCACACTGACTGGGGAATTCTGGGAGTTGAAGTCCACTACTCTTAAAGTTGCCAAGATTGGGCACCCCTGACTTTCTCTGCACTGACCTTGTATAAAATAATAACCTTCTGTTTTTGATAAACACTTTTTCAAGAGGTTGTTTGCTTTATGAGATATGTACTCTTTTACCAACTATACCTATCTGTTTTTACTACCTTCACCTTTTTCTCTGAAATTATTATATTTTATTGAATAATTGTTGGTTGCACTGATATATTTTTGTATCAATAAATATAAAAGGTGGTAAAGAAATCCCACTGAGAGGACTCTGCATTGCAGAGATAACAAACTGAACTAATATCATTGGTTGTCTATTTCTGTACCAATGGGGGCGAGTGCTACAGTAGGATAATTGTACAAAAGAACAGTTAAGCATATACTTAATCTATTGCTGACATCAATAGAATTTAAACATGTTGACTATTATCCATAACCAAGGCCACAGCCTTGAAAAGATCATATTCCTTTTCAGTAGTATTAATATTTTTGAATTAGTGGTGTTCAAGAAACCATCACTGACAATTCTTTATTTCTATTATTGTTGATCATTTAAATTGTAGTGCATATTAAATTGTGGTTTGTCATCTAAAGTCTGTACAAATTGGGCCAGTCTTTAAACACTTAAACATATAAATAATAATAATACAAATTTACTATCAGTTCAAGACTTACAAATGTAAGACTTACTTCTCAGAAATGTTTGCATTAATTATTACTTCTAATACTGTAATGAAGTTAACAGTTTTAGAGGTAATAGAAATTACTGCAAATACTTTACCATCAGTTATCATGTGGAAGTTCTAAAATGTTACAGATGTAAACATTTGGGCCATGAATGCTTCTGGTTCTATTAGGAAAACTTTGGTAAGCAGAAAAGTCTTTGTAACTCTTTGTAACACATAAAAGTAGCCAAGAAAGATACAGCTGCTTTAATGAATCAGAAAAGCTGCATTCATGCTTTCACACATTCCAGAGTACCTGTTCCCAATCATATCTGATAAACTATCACTGAATATTACTATTTTAATCCATTGATCTGCTACTACTGATAGCATGTGCTTACTCCATTTCGAACCAGATTACCATGTTGTGGAAGCATTTGTGTCTTTATCAGGCTGAAAACAATAGCTTAATTAACTTCTAATATCAATTTGAAGCCATCATTGGTAACTGATGTTAAAAATTATCAAATAAGTCAGGATTAGTCAACCTAGCACTCCAGATACATTGGGACTACATTCTAGAATTCCAGTTAACACAGTACTTATAAGTAATGTAACATGTCTCTGTAACATACCACGAAGACCTACCAACAGTAGATATTTACTTATATCAACAATAATCCATTCAATATCTTTGTCTGTATTTCTTTGAATTAGTTACTTTTGCAACTGTTAATGTCATTATCATAAGACAATGTTTAAGAATTTTCATATAGCTAAAAATGTATTAGCCCCAGTCTGGCCCTATGGAACTATTTTAGCTACAGAGACACCAAACATTTATGCCACTGTTGGTAAAAATAAAAACAGCAGTACTCAACGCTTATTCTTTAGTGCAGCATCAGTGCACCTAAGAGACCAGATCAGTTTGTTTTCTAGCAGCCACTAGGTAACATGTGATATTTCAAATGGCACCGAGCTACAACTCCCACCATCACTGTTAACCATGTTTCCTTGGGATGCTGAGAGATATAGTTCAGCAACATCAGAAGTGCCACACATTGCTGTATGTTGCCTATTCCTGATTTACAATTTCAATTTGTTCTTCATAATAAGCTCTTTGGCTTTATCTCCCCAAACATTTCCATGTTCTCCCATGCAAGTATCTCCATTTCTACTTCCACAGTGATCAAGGTACTTAACACAGTAAAAGTTTGTGTACTTGCTTTCCTTACTTGAGCCCACCAGTGGGGACAGTATGGCATTTCTTGTGCTCCAGTAATTGCTCAGGAGTCTTCATGAACTTGTGGCACACATCACATTCAAACATCCGTGTAATCAGGTGGATTTGCAAATGGCGCTCAAACATGGTTTTTGTTTTGCAGACAAAGTTACAGAAAACACATTCAAAACCTGCAGAAGGAAATTACAGACACTATTACCTAAGTCACGCACGACAGCCTTGAGAAAGTGGAGGGAGTCACTTTGCATTCCTTCGCCAACTTTTTACCTTTCTCTGATTTTTCTTCCACATTTAATAGAGTCTGACTACCAGGCACTACGGAAATAACTAGCAGGTTATTGGATCCCTTGGGTTTGGGGCTGATATCTGCATCTTCTTTACTATTGGCAGAATCACTAAGTGCAGACAAGGAAGAAGAAGAAGGACTGGTTGAATCACTGGGTGTTTTCCTTTCTTCACCTACAAAAAAAAAAATCAAAGGAATCAATGCTAAACATTAACCAGCTTATTGAAATCAGCATGCAAGCAATTCTGGCCAGAGATTCCATACATAGAAGTATCTTTCTTTGTATATCTCTACCTACACTGTGCAAAACTAAATTGACTGGGTTAAATGCAACCTCCTCTTTAATTAAGCTAAACAAATTTAAGTTTTTCTGGGTACATTTCCTTGTAAGTGAGATTAAGCACTTCAAGCTATTACTTCTGTCTCTCTTAGTAAACCAAATGGCTCAATTTATCTTCACAATCCTTCCCACATCCTCTGCAAAAGGTCAGTTGATTTAAATACCAAACCAGATTATGGATGGGTGGTGGACATTGGTGGATGCTGGTTTATTTATGTCCTCGTATTGAGCAACTGGAAAACTGAAGAATAGGTACTCTGCAAAAGACATTTGCATTTTAAGGCAATAAAAAATTAATAAGTTGACCGAGTCAAATGGCCCTGTTTAATAGCATGTTTTTATGTTTTATGGCTAGTGTTGGGTTAGGTTAAATTAGCCTGCAGTTTTGCAACAACAAACTTTAACAAAACTTTATTTCAGTTAATATAAGGGAATAAAGCTGAAGCAGATTTGGGAAAGAAGGTTGCCTAGTTACCCTCAGAATGTAGCCAGAGCGCCCAGCCTGACCTTATCATCTTATCTAAAACTAAGCTTTGAACTATTTATTGCATGGATAATGCTGATATAATTTTTGTACTTTATTTTAGGAATATGGTATTTCTTGTACCCATAGGTGCTTGTTAGATTTTAATGAGTTCTTATAATTTCACTTGTCAGCAATGTTGTTTTGGATCTGTCAGTGTAAAAGCCAGCCTTACTAAGGAAGTTAAATTTCCAACAGGTAAAATCAAAAGCAGTGGATAAAACATATAAGACGCCCCTAAGATATTAGTCAAGTGTGCTTTGGAGTTGCCTGGAGTCACTTCAGCAGTCATTATGTGGGCTGATTGAGCACATGGCTAAAGGAAATTATTGGCAGGAAGTTTTGATTTTTTAAAATATGGTTTCCTTTCTGAAACGAAGTAGAATGTTTTTGGCGGGCTTAGTGTCCAATGTATATCTCATTCTAGATTTAAAGCCCAAATAGATACCTCTTTTGCCTGCCAGATCTTACTTTGTAGGCTCTGCAAAACAAGTGTGAACTAATAATCTTGTGATAATATCTTCTGGGGTAAAGATGATCACCAGAGATTGAACTTGTTTCTAAGAACCAGAGAGAAAACGAGATGATGGGGTTGGAAGGACTTTTATCTCAGTGTTTCTATCACCTCTATAGTTAATATGTGAAATGAGGCTCCTAGCTTTTTTTTGGGGGTAATCAAAATGCTGCCTTTTCTTCTTCCTTCTGGAATTACCAAATCTACAGGAATCTCTTCCATGTACCTTTTTGTAGATTGTGTCCAGACTGTTTAAGATGAATCTGGGTATGGCGCATTGATAGACAATTTTATATTTGAGAACAGTAGTTGGATTGATTAGTATTTGTTATTTGGCTGAACAGTTCTGTGTATCCCACTTATAGTAGTTGCATTTTTACATCGATGTGTTTTAAAATACAGTTAGTAGTATATGATATTTTTGTATTACTTGCACCAATTTACAGTTATTTTAAAGCAGTAAGGCTGTGGCCTTTGAGTGACATGTCAGAGATTGCCCTCCCAAAAGCATTGGAGGTCAGAACACAGAAGTTGTCAGGGTCCTGGCACAACTAAATCTAATTAATATACAGCTGATTGTAATTACAGTTGAATACATTTAAGTTGATTTAATGTGCTTAATACATTTCCAAGCCTGTCATATTAAGCATTATAACTTCATTGCAAACTTTGAGAGAGGCACATTGACTATATAGGGACTGCTACATTCACCTACTGTATTTCCTTTATCTGCCTGCTCCTCAATCCAGAAAATAAGTACTAGTTTGTTGCCTTCTATTCGGCCTTATGCATACGTGGAGTTCCAAGAAGGGTTAAAATACTTCATTTTTCTTTTATCAATGACAGCCTGTATGACTAACTTTTCCAGGCACTGCCCATAGGAATTGCACTGTTAATGCAATGTTAGGATTCTAATTATTTAAATTTTTCAAATAATTATAATTGGACAAATCATATTACTGTTTTTCCTTAGGCAAAATGAAAATCAATGGGAAATTAAGCCATGGACCCTATTAACATCCTAACCAAAGTGGTTTGTGCCTGGCAAAATCCTTTTTCACCAATACTGAAAATGCCTAAAGACTTTTGTTAAATAATAGGGTTTGTAATACATCTAGTAGATGAGTCTTCTATTTCCAATCTGAATTAGAACTCCAAAGTATTTGGGAAGAAAAGCAAAGGGAAGAAAAGAGGAAAAGGGACCCTGAGAGGGAATGATTCTCCTTCTCAATTTATTTAGCATCCATGTTCAGTGCAATGCAGTTTTTTGGAAGATAACATAGTTGAGAAGAGGGAAAGCAAGTATAGGTCTAGAAAACATCCTTATTTTGGTTAATATTTTAATAGAGATTTATGTAGTTCACAGTTCAAAATTTAGAGACAAAACCAAATGTAGTTATAAACCAATGGATGCATTTTTCCCAATCGAGTGATGCAGTTCTTAGCTCTAAAACCCCCTACAAAATGTGTGTTAGGACAGAAGCACAAGTATGTAGAACAAAACTGCTTGCCAAAATACATATATATTAGGAAAATTGTAAATGTGTAAATTAGGAGAAATATACACAAATAGTTTTTTTTGCAACATTTAAACAAATAAAATATAAATGTTCGTTGAAGCAGGAAAAGTGCAAAGCTAAGGCAGAAGAATGAGAAAATGATAGGAAACTAATACAACAGATCATCCAGATGGTGACATGACATGAAGGTATGTCATAAGCAGTTCATTATGTTATTTTTAGCATTTTTATTTATGATGTCATACAATCAAGGGGTTTATGAAATCATACCCACACAAGTGTGCAAGATTACTACTTGTCCCTGCAAAGAATTTTTGGGCAGAGTCTACATTCCATGTTACAAAGCATTTGCAAATGCAGTCAGAAGTGTTAAGAGCTGCTCAGTGAATTCTTGCATTCTCATACCTAATGACAGCAATTAGCACTCAGAAACTCTTCACATCGTTCTGAACGGAATCCAAATAATGTACAATGTCATTTTTGCATAAGACAACATGGGTCAGAATATAAAATCCATTTGGCCATAATCACCCATTTTAGATTGCGGCTATCAGAATTTTGTAATGACTGGACCAAACTGGGATGGCATCAGTAAACCTTGATGTAGAGTAGTGGGACAGAAGCAGCAGCAGGAGACGACAAACCTGGACACAGAGAGAGGTTATCACCTGCATGCTTGGTGGCAACATGAGCCTTCATCTCCGTCTCTTCCATGGTAACAAAATCACAGGCTGTGCAGCAAATAGAAAACATCCATTGTTCTTTATCCACATGAAGCGACATATGACTGACAAACTGGACATTCAGCTCTGTTTCAAATCCACACACATGACAACTAGAGGCAGGAGAAAGTTAGAAATATTAAAGAGTATGCTTTTATGGATCTTCTGTGATACAGATGAACATTGCTTTTTTTTTCTTTTTTAATTCATCCTGACCAGCTCCTGGGTTTTACAACCTGTTTCAGTTAAAATTGCACTGGGATATTCTTTTGTCTGTTAAACTGCTTTTGTACTGACAGCCTTGCCAAGCTGATTAAGGGCAGGCACAGGGCAACAATCCCGAACATGCTATAATAATGCTAAATAATCATAAAGTTAATTAACAACTACAGGTTCCAGATGCTGCACATCACCTATCTATGTCCTTTGGGCAATAAGATGTGCTGCAGCCTTGCCAAGATGTTCAGTCAGCCTACTATGTGGACAAAAGTGGAACTTATTATGCTCTTTACAGCAATTCCCAAGCTTTAGAAATATCCAATGTCAGCTTGGGATCTAACAGAGAAAAGTCTGGAATTCTTAGTACAAGCAAGCCAAAATGGGCACAAGAACTTTTTCTGCCTGATTAGGCAAAAGCTTAATACACAAATAGAAATAGTGTGGTGAGAGACATGTTGCAATCAAGTTCTTCTTTTATAGCATGAGTTGGCATTTAAAGCTTCACATTTCCATAATCTGGCACTCTAGCTGCAAAGGATCACAATCCACAGCAGTCCTATTTTCACACTGGATAAAAAGAATAGGCATTGGGATCCAGCATTTGGGTGGAAGCTTGAAAATGGTTGCCCTAAATAAATAGTCTTGGATCAAGGAATTTTAGGAGTCATCTCATGAAAATTGTCTCTGTTCATTGGATAAGGAAAAATAAAGTTATTTCCCAACTTTTCTCTAGAAGCACATCATATGTTAGAGGCAGTTTACTTCGAAGTCTTCCAATGAGTTTCTATGATTGAGGATAGATAGATCTGGATCTGTGCATTAAGCAGTGCACCAGATTCTTTTTTGTTTGGATGACCAAATTATAAAACCATTTCCAGAGCTCTCCCTATATACTTTAATTGAATAGTGAACATAAGGTTTTCTTTAGGCTAAGAACACTTAAGTCATCTCTTTTAATTCTGTTTACTACTGGATTTTATTGTTTCATTATTTTTTAAGTTCTAATTGTATGTTTTAATTTAACTTGTGTGTGGTGCCTTGATTGAGTCTTGCTTCAAAAGATAACATGCATATACTTATACTAACATTGTTTTTACACCTGACACATTTTACAGTGTTTCCTGCAATTTGTCTGAACATTAACAAACCAGATACTCAATTGCCAATTCACTCAACTAATCCAGAAATGGCCACTTGGAATTGCAATAGCAATTAAACTTTTTGGCTACAGCAGCTTGCTATTTGGATCCATTAATTTAATCATGCTACTACTTCCAATACTGGGCAGTTTGTGATTTGGGGCTTTCCAGTAAGGTATTATCCATGGTATAAATTCCCATGGTGTAAATTCCAAGCTACCCACAGTTTGCATCCCAAGTGTGAACCATAGCAGTCTTTCAGGCAAGACCTTGGTGCAGTAGACAAATGAGACAGTGCACTTATTCAGGAGCAAATGTTGTAGCATATTTTAGATAACTGGAAAAGTGTAGCTCATATCCTAGTTTAATTCAGATGCCAAAGCGTTTTCAGAAGATCAAAAGTCAAGATTTTACCCAATAGACACAATTATGATGTTCAAAAATTCACTAATATCAAAAGTTGCTTCAGTTCCATCTAAACCAGTTCTTAAGTTAACAATCTGTTATTGCAGAATGTTCTAAGAAACATGAAGTTCATCCTAGCATACATATATGAACATAAAGTAGCTTCAGAAGTAGATTGGAAAGCACAAAATTTGCAGAGCAACCAATTTATGTGATAAAACTATAAACAGGAGAGTAATATCGTTTCATTTTACTTCATTTTTGGGGATGTACAAAATGTGGTGTTCTACTGTAAAATGATAATTGATTTGCTTTGAACCTTTTTGCAAGCCATAATAAACTCATCATTATTCTTAAATGTAAATAGTATGGTGGTTGCTTTTTTATAAGATGACAAGCCTAATCAACCTGAACTCAGTTTTCACCAAGATTCTCACCTGTAGTAATAAGGATGCTTCTTTCCATCATTGCCTTCAAATGTGACAGCGCTGACAATGTCCTCAGTGTCTGTACTCACCAACTTCACAGAATGCACAGTCAGATGCTGGTTCAGATTAGCACGGCACTTAGCAGCATATGGGCACAAATGGCATTTATATTTTCTCTCTTCTGGAAAGATATATTTTTAAAAAACCCTGAGTGTAGTTTCTTGTATGCATCACTTGTCAGAAGTATGAGCCTGGGGCTTCTATCATTATGGAGAGTTGTTGAACTAGGTGAGCCAAAAGAAGGGATACCTGCTCAAATTGTCTTACAAAATTTTATATTTATATTTATATTAATTTTATATTTCTAAGAAAAAATCCATTAGGAACGTCCACAAAAAGGTCTTTGCATAATCAATTTTCGCAGCTGTGCAATGTTGTATTTGCCCCATGGCTGCTGAAGTGGCTCAACTGCAGCATATTTGACTAAGAAGTTGCTATTTTAATA
>JAEANM010002730.1:499-23821 GCA_017656035.1 Myanophis thanlyinensis | reverse complement strand
GTCATAGGTTAAAGACTACCTGTAATGTGTTTTTTTTAATACATATAGTGCATAGGAATTTGTTCATAGTTTTTTTTAACTATAGTCCGGCCCTCCAACGGTCTGAGGGACCATGAACTCACCCCCTGTTTAAAAATTTTGAGGACCCCTGTCCTAGAGGACAGGTCAAGGGGAAATATGTCATCAGATATGTCATGCAAAGCTTCTTGGAAGAAGGTTGGAATGAAAGAATTATAAAATAAATACCAGCCTTTCCTCATAATTATTTATTATAAACATCTGAATTAAGTATGGGTAGCTGTCAAAATGGCTTTTTAAAATCCCTCAGAAAAATGAGACCTCCTTTGTCAGAAAAATCAGCAAACAAGAGAGTAATTGCCTTTTTTTTTACAATTATCTCACTTCTCTTTCCTTACCAACAATTTCGAGTTCCCAATGCTATATTAATATTAATGCTAATATTAAGTACACTAAGGAAACAATGAGAACATGCACTCAGCATCTTCTTAGTAAAACCATCAATGTCAGCTATTTCTAATGTTAGCATTCATTGTGGAGCTAAGCAAAGCTATTTCACAACATGGAATTAAGCAACATGGTTGTTGATTGCACCACTGCCAGTAGAAAACTTACGATGGTGGAAAGTACTACAAAAGCCACATGGAAGCACACCATAGCGCCATCATGCACCTACACAACTCATAAAACTTACCCCTCTTTTGAGGCTTTTGAAAGAAGGCATTCTGGGCTTCCCTGTCTGTATTTCATTCATGCAATAATGCATTTGTTCAATGGAGAATATGGGATACTGGGAACCATTAGAAGTACTGGACGTGTATAAACTATTAGGGGTAAGGGGTGGGGACTGCGGCTGATATAGAAAGAAAGGAAGAGATAAGGCAAACATTCAAAGTGGTGAAAAATCTGTCTTCTCCTTTCAATACAGAAACAAATGATGGGTTGGATCCAGAGTAACAAAGGAACAGAATTCTGCCAACTGAATGCTCCCACAACTGGATAGAAGGGGAGATTTTAACCAAAGGCCTCTACTTCTGAAACCCATAGTAACTATTCTTTCGTAAATAAAAGTTGGATGGCTTTAAAAATAACATGAAAAGTGGAACTGGAGGTGGAGAGCGGGAACAAATGAAAATAATCTTCTTTCACATTATGTAGCCTCCATTGCACGAATCCTTCACTTTAGGGAATGGGAAAAAAATCTTCCATTTCAGTATACTGGGTCTGGATCCAAGCCCATATTTATATTTTCATCATTATAATTATCAGCATCAGAATATATCATCATAACACTTATATCGTAACAAAAATAACTGATAATATTTCAGGCAGCACAAAGATTTTGTTTTTAACTAGCAAAATGCTAAAAGACACCAAATTTAGGTTACAAGAATTTCAAAATCATTGTGAAAGCTACCCTTTTGGACTAACTCAAAAATACACTAATAAACTTCAGTCATAAAAGGAAATACACACAACAGACCCTGGCATGTTATTTATATATATATGGTGTATTACATTTGCTTTTTACTATGAAAAAAATGAAATTAAAACCTTATTTTATGAAATGAAATTAAAACCTTATTTTATCCCAAATTTGGATGCCCATTTTAATGGTACATGAAACCAGTGGCTTCAAATATTAATAGAGACACACCATGTAGTTAGAAATTACAATTGCATTCTTTCATCTAAAGCAGGTGTGTCCAACCTTTTAGCTTGCCTCGGCTGCAATGAGTGAAGAAGAATTGTCTTGGGCGCCATATAAATATATAATGTAGCTAATGTATATAAATGCACATAATAATGTTAAAATTATACACTATTGTAACTTCATTATTAGCTGCCCAGGGCCAAATGTAGCTCATGGGTTGATCATGCCTGATCTTTAATATTTAAATTTTTTGCACAAATTTCCCATACAATCCACCACACTTTGATGAAAATAAGAAAACTAAAATGTTTTTATGCTCGTTGATTGTTCCAATGCTCACAATATCCATAATCATAGGGTCAACTTAGACTTAATATTGCTAGTTTTTCATACTTCAAAAGGAATTAACACTAACTTCCATTTGAGCCTTCAGGTCACCTGCTCTCAACAGTTATTCATTTTTACCCAAGTTTTATCTTATAAACATGAAACCATCCTCAACAAACTCCATCAGGGCAAACAAAGCTTTAAAAACCATACTTGTACTACATTTATCATGTAAGTTAAAAACCTTAAACCGATTGTATTCCAGCCCACCAGAACACTTTGATTTCAACAAGTACAGTTCCACATGGATAGCAAAATATTGCATGCTCTAACAGTTCAGCAACAACTACAGAGGCTGCTACAACCATTCAGATCAGCTACAGGAATTTTTGGCCAAGTCACTGTCGTATATACAATAATTTTACAATTACAGGGCAATTTTAGTATCTATAGTCCTAATCAGTCACAGTATATGCTTTTGGCTTGCTGGGACTTAGCTGCTGGAATTCCATAGTTGAATTATGTATGGATGAGAGTTCATAGTAGCTCTTATACTCAGGAATATTCTAGAACCCAGTTTCTAAAATGAACAATTTCCCTCCTACAGTCAACAAGAATCAATCTGATTATTCTGTTGAAAAAGGCAGCATTTAATCACTGAATTACAATCTTGCATGTGCAAGCATAGGATATATTTTGATTATTATTATTTTTTACCTTTGGTTTCTTTCCGAAGAGCCAGAGTTTTCCTTTCGCCTTGCCCACAGTGGTTTTTGCATCAATTTTCATTCCTTCCTGTTTTGGGGTACTGATGGTTCCATCAGAAACAGTCCTATAAATGTGTTGACTGTAATCTTCAAATGGAAAATCTCCAGGAGGTTCAAAGCCAGATTTAAAGGAGTCTATTACAATTTGAGAATCCTTTATGGGAGAAATATACACAGTTCATTGGCTTAAATAGTGCATTTAACTAATATTACACTTAAAGACTACCAATCAGCCCTTCAAGGTGCTTGAGATCAGGAAACCAAAATCATAAATACTTTTATTGTTGAGGTTACAGCAACAGAATTTTGCAAGTCTGAAAGCACCAACACCCACCCCCCAAACTTTATCTTCCAAAGAACAAGGAAGGATCAATTCTGAGATGATTCCTTAAAACACATTTCTGATTTGGACTCAGATTTTGTTTTAAGTGACCACTGTCTAAGTTACAGCTCTTCCTCCTGTTTCTCAAGGTTATTCCTTCTGCCTATTATACTATCAAATCTTAATGTAAATTAGTTTAAACATTATTTTTCAGGGTCTCTGTTTTGAATGGTAAGCATTTATTGTAGAGAAAACAAAAATTGCAGATATCATCCTGTATTTCCTTTTCTTTTATATCAAAATTGGAACCGTTACATATAATCTATTCAGGAAATGCATTGATTCCCAAGATACAGTTAGTTTCATTTTCATCAAGTACTGAACCCAAGAAATTCCATTTGAAATAAAATGGACTTAAGAAGAGGCTTGCTTAGCATCTTATCACATTTGAAGCCATCTCTAACAAACACAGAATACAGAATCAGGGATGCCAAATATTACAACAGGTTTGCTGTAAATGTGTTTGCATCTCTTGTATATCAGTCTGTGCTAATTCTGACATAGTGTAATACACACATTAATCATAAGGCTAAGTTATTGCATGCAATGTACATTTACATACACAAATGCAAAAAAATAAATAAATTGAATAAATATAAAATATTGCACTGGTTAAGAGACACTGGATTCAGTTACAGTTATCAGGCCCAATTACTAACAACATCCTTAAGGAAATTATAAGCATACACTTAAAAACAAGTTCTACAAGATTAAAAAATATGCACTGATTGCCACTTGGATTTAATTTCCTCCTTTGGGAGAAAACTGGTAAAATGTAAAAAACTGGTTTACTTTTCAAACAGGCAACATTAAATAGCCAGAGTACTTAGAGACATAAAAATGAAACATGCTATATTTCTGTAATTATCTGTATCGGATGTGCCAATCTAAAATCCTACCAGTAAGTCTGGCTGCCCATTTCTCTGTGCGTGAGAGAGAGAGAGAGAGCGGGAGGGGGAAGGGGGGAGAGAGAGATAAGATTATTGCTTCCTGCCATTTCATTTAAAGTTCTCTCATGTAACAATACTAATTCTCTTTCTGGCATACATTGTTGCCCAATGCAATTTAGGTGTTAATTGTGGAAAATTATTTGTGAATTGTCACTAACTGAGGACTGGCTGCAATATGATGAGTTCCACTTTCTGCTGCTTCTTAGACTGACAAAAATGTTGGGAAAAGAGAGAAGAAAGCTATTAATTTCATTAAAAAATAACATATGTGCTTTATGGGACCTAAGCTGTGTAAGCTTGACTAGTACAAGCTCTAGTTTAGTTATGACATAATGTGATAGTAAACTACAAGACTAGATTTACTTCCATAGCAATGTGCTTAATGCTAGCACTGAATTATGCAGGACAAATTTAACTTACCCTGCGGTCATCAACTGATTTGGCTGCAGCATTCATTCCTTCTAAACATTTTGAGACTATTGGAATAACTTTCCGCTCAGAATCTGCAAATCCTTTATAACATTCACTAAGTTTGATGGTTCGTCGTTCATCCATTTCTTGAAGGTGCTAAATAATAAAGGAGACACTGAATATCTTTATAGTAACATTCCAAATAGAGTGTAACATTGTCCTCCCTATAAGTATTATTTATACAATTTGTGGTGTTTTAACCAAGTGTTTGTGAACTAAATATACTAAATATTAAATGTATTATTAGTGGATCAGTAGTTCTAAAATGAACACAAATACACAGCTAATGCCTTCTAAAATCAATTAGAACTGGCAAGTATTAACTACAGTCAATAATTAAAGTCATGATTTGTATTCCATGTGCAACCGAAGACTGTGGTTATAAAAACAAGAAAGAATAACTTAAGGACTTTTATTACAAAATAAACTCTGATATTGCAAAAGCTTATGCCATCATTAATTTGTTAGTCTTTTCTGGTTTCTAAAAGATTTTCAAATCTCACAAATAACACATAGGTGAATGGGCATTCTTCACTTTTAGAATTATATATTATATTTAAAACTACATAGTAATTAAATAATTTATAAAATAAATTCTATACATTTAAAGAGCAAGGGTTTCAAACTCGTGGCCCGCGAACCAGATGAGTCACTTGCTGGCTATGCCCACCCCCCGTTTAGCAAAGGGGAGAAAAGTTGCGACATGTCATATGATGTGTTATCACACCCCTGATCTAGAGGAATACATGATAAATTGTAGAAATTTACCTTCATGCTCTTCAATGACCAAATTAATTTAGATGAAAAACTTACCTTGTATATTTGAGGAATGACAATATAGAAATGCTTGTGCTGTTCACCATTGAAATTTTGGAGCTGTGCAGCATATTCATTTTTATTTTCATCAGCCATATGTGTACGCAGGTTCAGTTGCTGCTTTGCCTAAAAAACCAGGACAGATCAGTCACAGTTTTAAATTATTTTTAAAAGAAATTCTTACTTAGAGCATGCTAAGAGTGATGTCTTAGTGTCTGATATATCCTCTCATTAACATTTGTAAATGATAGAAACTGTTTCTCAACTATGAAGTCAACCCCTATTTTAAAAAAAAGCTTTTGATTTTAACTGGTAGTCAGTTGTTTCAAATTATGCCACTGTTTTGGTGCTACTTTCAACAAATGCATTTACAAAGGAAACTAAACAGGAAAGGCTACCTTAAAGGAGCATTTGCAACAGGCCAAAAATGCCATCAAAATGACAAAGATAAATATATTGTGATCTCTTAACATAAGTTTAGCTCCTTTATGTGTTTACATTCAACATTGTAATGCAAGTATGAAAACAACACAGTAAGTATAACTAATTTATTAAGTGGTCCACTCTGCACATCTTGCAGGAGCTTATGCTGACTGAACAAGGAAACATACTTACACAAATCTACTACTTTTAATAGAAAATAATCACAAAAATATTAATTTTGTATCTATCTTTGGATAAATACAAAAAGGGGGGAAATCCTGCCAATATAAGCAGGAACGTATATACCTACAAAAGGAGCCAAGTCCTGTTGCAATGAGTTTTATATGGTAAAATAGTTTTCTTTGAAAATAAAGAATTAATAAGAATTAATAAATTATGGTATTAAAAATCACTAACTGTAAATTTAATGAGAAACACAGTATATCAATGTATAAAAGCAAACATTATAGACACATCACAATAGGTAACAAACTTAGATAAAAATAGCAAATGCTTAAGACCTTTTATTAAAAATACTGTTCTTAAAAATGCCACACCTTTATTTACTTTGTAGCTTTTACTAAATTACAATAAAATATTGTATTTAAAACTATATGACTAAATAAGATACTACATATAGATTCTTAACATTACTTTTCGTTTAATATTTTAAAGCATTTATATTGAACATTACCCATAATGTTTTTGTATTTAAAACAAAATTAAAGATTAAAAAATAGCTAAGTAAGGAAGTTTCAGGGACATGTTTAAGCAATGGCCTGCTGTGAAAATCTGAAACAGCAAACTGGTTTAGATAAATATTCAAAAGACTAACTATGACTTTCAATCTTCATTTGGAATATTTGCCCAAGTCACATTTTACTGCTTTGGATTTATAAGCACAATCTGCAGCTCGATCCATGAGAAAACAAGAAAGCTGAAGAGTGGCTCCAGCGCAGGACAATAAAAATTGCATTTTAAAATGTTTTGTGTGTGACATTTTACAGAAGGTCAAGTCATTTGTGTGGAAGCTTTTCTTTCAAATGTGAAACAGACTGTTTCAAGTATTCACAGCAGTTTTACCAACAATACTTTGATATGCAACATACTTTGATATCCACATTAGATGGTCCAAATACTGTATTCTTTCAATAAATACCGGTTAACACTTCCAAATATAGCCATATGAACTATTATTTTAATCCAATCTTACTTTTTCAACATCTGCTTTAGTGGCATTGGTATCATTGTCCAGTCTCTCATAACATTGCTGTGCCTTTTCTGCTTCCTTGCACTCTCTTTCAAATTTCTTTTTGCTCTACAGTGCAATGAGATAGTTACAAATCAATACAACTTATCACAGTGCTTGCACTACTCTCAAAATTATAATTCAGATCCATGCTCTTTTGATGAAAATGGAATGTATTCTGCACACATTATTCTCTTTTAATCTTTGGGCATTTCATTTTGTATTTGTTTAATTCTTAGATTTTAAAACTTCCCACATCCTCTACCCTCTCAATCATGCAATTGTCCAATGCTAGGATAAAAGAACTTTAAGATTAGCAAGAAAAATATTACTTATTGTATTTCCTCATTACTTTAGGAAGCTCTGTTCATTTGCTAGCTATTGATTCCCCTAAGATGCAAATATAGGTTAGGAACAATAATTTAACCCAGAATAATCTGCCTCTCCTGTGTGAACAGCATTGTGGCTGATCCCATATATATAAAAGTATTTGCTTTCTCCATCTGTCTGAAAAAATTATCCCATCCTTAAGACATCACAGAAATTGCATCATTACAAGAACTGAGGTTAACAAGAGTAATGTATCTTACCTATCTATCTATCTATCTATCTATCTATCCACACAGACACACCACTAATTAAGAATACATGAACTAGACTGAACAGTTTAATAGTATTTTCGTTCTTATACATGAACTAGACTGAACAGTTTAATAGTATTTTCGTTCTTATACATGAACTAGACTGAACAGTTTAGTAGTATTTTCGTTCTTGAAAGCTCATATATATAGCATAGAAATGTCCTGCATTTGCAATATATCATCAATGGTAGAGATTATTAATAGAATTTTTATGGAGCAGTTTGTATAGTAGGGAACAGTCTGTATAAATATTAGGCTTATTATTATCATTACTTGTCTCCTTCATAACATATTCTTTTACAAAGACATGGGTCAAGCCCAGTGAAAATGATTTTATAGAATGAAAATGAAAATTGGATCATATAACTTGGGACTATGAAGATACAGACCACAGAAATTGATAATTTATATATTCATTTTTAAGATTTCAATTGGAAATTTTGCATTTCTTGCAACCAATGTATACCACTCTGAAACTATCCCACTAAATTCAATTACTCTTATTTAGGGAGAGTAAACATACAGGACTGCAGGCTTAGTTACACTTAAGCTAGTATATATATTTTTTGCCTGAAATAATTCTGTATTTAACATTATGTAATCCCATCAGCTACCCTTGAATTTTACTACTGTAATATCCAATACTTCGGAGGCTAATTCATAAAAAATAATCTTAAGGTAACTCAAAAGTGTATGAATTAACAGGGAAGATATGATTCTCAGGATTTAAATAAACGTAAGCCTCTGATCTACCAAAGTAAATTCCTGCTTAAGAATCCCAAACTACGCAGTATTTCAATACATTTTGAGACAGCTGAAATATAGTCCGTAAATCTTTCAAAGTCATATTTCTGCAGATATTAGTGACTGAGAAATTAGCACTGTAATGATCTAACAAACATAATAATCCATTTTGGCTATTGAACAATGAAAGCACTGTGATGGCTCAGTGATAACTAAGTTCATTCATTTTGTCTTTACTCTGGCATCAGTCATCCATAAAACTATGCAACCATAAGGAAACCAGAAAAGGAATAAAAGAAAACTTACATTATCCATCTGCTTCCAACACATGTCAAGATATTGTTGTGCTTTTCGGCCCTCTTGAAGGTGCTGGAACATAATAAACAAGAGGTTTTATAAACCCCATCTTGCTTTTAAAACTGTTCAGCTTAATCTCACAAAATGATATATATCAATCAAAAGGAAAAACAGAATGCCAAACAAGAATGTAAATCACAACAGAAGCACTATCGTTTTAACATTACCAATCTGCATTCATCCATTGTTTTCTTTCTTTCAAAGATGTAAAAATGCTATTTTTAGCATTTAAGATAGCATTTTTACATTTTTAACTTAAATTATCTTCAATATTTTAAGAGATGTAATAGAAGGAACTACAATTCATGTAATTATGTGGATTATATCACTGCATGAATTCCTTGAGCAATGATATCAGGTTTTACTGCTACATTCTCTATAGTTTGAAAAGAAAAGATCCCTTAGGTATATAACCATTTCTTTGTATTTTCAAAAATGTAGTATTTCTAAAAGTCATCAAATATATTAAAGTACTAAATAACATAGATCTAGAAAAAACTTGCTGAGTTCTACAAGTGACTCATTTTGTATTAAGACAGTGACCAGAAGAAGCTCGTATTTAGATATCAGCTCCACTGTGGGGGGCAGGGGGGGACGGGATAGACAGACTGACTGAAACAATACAAGTATTTTAATAAAATACAACTCAGAAAACTAAACACATTTAAATGGACTATACTTTAGAATCTGATAGGCAGGTATATTTTTGCTGCATTTTTGCAATAGAATAATGCAGGACTACATGAAGATCTATATACAAACTAGCCAAGCAGAAGAGATATATAATTTTTTTTTGCTGTTTTTGGATAAAACGAATAATTAAATTGTCCTAACATTCACAGATAGTTCAGCAAAATAGTAACTTGGATCTCCCACCCCCATCCTTTTACCAGTTTCCTTTCTGTTTTGAGTTCGTGGGAGTATCTCATCAGTTCTCCATATACCCTATGTCCCAATTCTTCTGCTACTACTTCACGCTGTCCTGCGTAGTCATTTAATTCATTAAGAATATTATAAAAGGCTATACATGAGGTAAACCTGGCAGAATACAGGAAATAAACAAAAGAGATATTTCATTATTAATGTGGGTGTATAACTGCTTTTCTTCAACAAAACAAAAAGTAAATGAATGTATCAAAATCTAGCATGGTGTGAAGACCTTAAATAAAATGAACCTCGAAACAGAGAGTCCAAAGCCACTTCTTAGAGAAACTTGTAAGATCAGCAGGAATTTATGCAGGGAGAAAATAAAGAATACCACCCAAAGGCCCTGCAGAACAGAAGCATTTACTAAGATATGAAATGAAAAGACTGATTTTAGGAATAAATTTAAAATCATGAGGAAAATTAAGCTTGATGCAGAAATGAGTCGCTTCATCTGGAACATGGGACACACCATTCATATGTATCCTTTGAACGAAGGTGTTTGCTACATAGTGAAGGGTTGGACACTTGGGTTAAGTCAAATATGTAACATTCTGACATTAATGTTGGGGCAGTTTAGAGGTTTAGAACTGAATGGAGGAAAAGAATGGAGAAAAATGTATGGAAGGGAAGAACCAAGACATTATTTCTTAAAAATAGACCTCATAAAGTTATGCTGCTTTTTTAAAGTCATCAGGTCTTGAACATATTTGAAGAATTTGGAAATCACATTAATCCAGATATTTTTACTTTATTATAAAATAATATTTTTAACATATAACTGTGTCCTATGAAAAATGTATTTGGCTTAAACATTTAAATCCCAACAATCCTGATAATGGGATTAGAACAAGATCCATATATATTTAATATTCATATTACCTGGGCTCTTCATCTTTGGATGAACGTTTAGGACAGTATTTCTTTACCAGATTTCTGTTAGAGAGAGAAAGAGAGAGACGGGCTTTTAAAAAGGGCAAAGTGATCTTAATAATCCATCTCAGTGGGGAATATGTGGATTCACATGTACCAAAATCCCCAATGTCATCTCAGCATAGCCAGGGGGGAAAATAAGACAACCAGTTGTCCAGCATTAGAATAACTATATTTGCATACATTATTTATATTATGTAAATTACATTTGTTTAAAACAAATAAGTTATATAAAAAAGTAAAAATTATTCCACAGTTGAGTAATTACAGGTAGTCCTCACTTAATGACCACTTGTTCAATGACAGCTCAAAGTTACAAAGTTGAGGTTATCTCACATCTCCAAGATCACATGAGCACGGTTTGGGCACTTGGCAAATGGCTCAATTTCAATTCAATTCAATTTCAAATTTATTGGTCACATACACAGTCATACATGGTACGATATGCAGTGAAATACTTACGCAACCGCGGGTAAGTTAAGGTAAGAAGGGAGGGTGGGGGTGACTGCCATTTACAACCAGGCACTGGCCCGGGACACAGTTTCAGTGGCCTTAGCAAATACTTCTGGATTCTCATCTCTTCCCATGTTGCAATCACATGATGTCCTCACTTAATGACCCACCTGGTCCTCGTTAAAATTACAGCGATTGCCATTGTTAAGCAATGTGGTCATATGATGTCATGTTTTACAACCGCTTCGCTTAGCAACTAAAATTCCAGTTCCAATTGCTGTAACATTACTTATATTACGTCAAAACCAGTCTGCCATATTTTCTTTTTGTGTAAGGGTCACAATGCTAAAATGAAGCCAAAAGAAAAAGCAGAATTTTCTATGCACAGACTGACAAATTAATTTATAATTATAAATTCAACAATATTTTTACTGTCTTTTCCCAGAGAGGTAACGACATGGCTTTTTTTCAGTCAAAACAAGCCATTTTTCAAAAGTCAGTAAAGAATAGCAACAGCAAAAGACTGACACTAAAAGAATACAGCAGAAATGCCAAAGATTCCAGTGGCCTCAAGTTACCAAATTGCTCATAAATATACCCACAAAGGAATAATGGTATATATTTCACATTTCACAGCAGGAAATCTATTTTATTTCCTCAAGTGATGTACTAAGAACATAAAATAAATCATTCTTCCTTGGAGTAAATTCAAATTTAACCCTGCTCTAGTTTTTAGATAAACGAAAATTACCCGGCACTTAAATACTACAATATTCACACTTCATCAGTAGCAAAAGAAAGTGGGGGTGTTAGCAGAGGGGATTTAATGAATTATTCAAAATTAAGAAACACCGATGACAGTAAGAAACTTTTCTCACAAAGGGCAACCATGGAAGGATGCCTGATATAAATGGCTAACAGATGTTGAACACATTCTACATACTGTAAAAAGGCCATGGGAAAATGTTGATGAACATTTTCCATCTATGACTTTAAGATATATATGGGTAAGCACACTTTGCTATATATTGATTTTGTTAATGCCTGGGAGAGTCTCGTATAATATTAAACACATGTCAAAAAATTCTTAGGGCAATGTGGAATTCACGGACTTCTTTCACAGGAGCCTTTAATGGAGAACTGACTTGGATAACTCACCCACATTTTATAGAGTACTTATAAGATATCATTCATTTCTCATAATCTTTTCCCTTGTGTTGCTTTTGGCACCACAGTTTTGAGGATAATAGAATAATATAACTCAGGATTTCCCAGACTGTGAGCTATACTTCCGTTGGGGAGATGCAGGCAGTCCAGTGGAAGTGTGAAGAACTTTTTAGCTAGCTTTATTGTTAAAAAAAATTCACCTTTCCCAAAGCTTATTTATTTTGTTTTTATTGAGAATTTTGAATTTTTAAGCAAGGCGTGTACATAAAGATTATACCAAAGGGAGATCTAGTGGCAAAAGGGTTAGGCTGTAACTTTTGCAAATGCAGATTACTTATGCTGGTCTTCTATTTCAACACGCTTTTATTATTATATTACAATTTTATAAATTTCCACAGGTAAGTAAAATATTAGTCCATAAGCAGATAGAAGAAATATGCAAAACATTTCACTTTAAACCATTTTGAGTATGAAACTTTGCAAAGTAAGTTAGTTTTATGCATTCTGGAAATGGTTTTGCACTCATAACAATTTTGTTTCCAACTCAAAACATTTCTGAACGTGTTTTAAATGGGTTTAAATTGATTTGCATTCAAAATGGTTTAAATTGAAATATTTTGCACACCTTAGTGGTACATAGTAACCGAAGAGAGAATACCATTTTTAAAAGTATCTTTCTCTGGAGTATTTTGAGAAAAGCACTTAGTACTATAGTTGACAATTTGCAGTTTTATGGAAAAATCATTTTATTCTGGGAGCAATTAACTATGGAATGATAGGTTTTTCAGCATGAATCTCTTTATAATATGAATTCATCTGTACAACCGTTGAATGAAAGTCTGCCACATCTACATTTGGATGACAATCAACCTCTTATGTTTTCAGTTTCAATTAAAGAAAAATGTACTTGAGAAACAAGAAACCACATTTGCTTTCAATCTAGAATTCATGCTAGTAAAATATCTAGATATCTTGCCAAACTTTCTAAATATAGTAATTTAGGTAACTAAAACTTCATTTGGCTATGCACAAATTATATAGTTTCCAACTCAACAGGATTATTTAAATAACGTTCTTCATCTTCAAAATCAAGTACAATATTCCTCAACTTGCGACCCCAGTTGGGCTCAGAACTTCCAATACTAAGCAAGGAGGCTGAATTGAATGGTGCAACCTTTTTTGCCTGATTTTACAACCTTTTTGTCACAGTTATTAAGGGTATCAGAATAACAATAGTTGGAAGGGACCTTGGAGGTCCTCTAGTCCAACCCCCCTCAGGCAGGAAACCGTATACTGTTTCAGACAAATGACTGTCCAATCTCTTCTTTAAAACATCCAGTGTTGGAGCATTCTCAACTTCTGGAGACAAACCGTTCCACTGATTAATTGTTCTAACTGTCAGGAAATTTCTTCTTAGGTTTTGGGTTGGTTCTCTCCTTTATTCATGCAGTTGTTAATCAAATTTGGCTTCCCCCAATGACTTTGCTTGTCATAAACTGGCTGGGAAGATTGTAACATGACCCCCTGGATGCCGCCACTATGTAACTATGTGAATACATGCCGGCTGCCAAGCACCTAAATTTTAATCACAAAACCGTGGGGATGTTTTGATGATTGTGTGAGCATGGGGTGAGTCATGTTTTTCAGTGCTTTTGTAACTCTGAATGGTTGCTAAATGAATGGTTGTAACTTAAGGACTATGTGCAATTCCACCTAGAGTAGGGGTCCCCAACCCCCGGTTTGTTGACCAGCATTGGTCCATGGCATGCCAGAAACTGGTCTATGCAAACAAGTGAAGCCCCATCCAGAATGCAGGCAGCACATAAAACCATGCCCTTCCCATCCACAGAAAAACCTCTTTCTCCACAGAACTGGTCCTGGTGCCCAAAAGATTGGGGGCCTCTATCCTAGAGACACCTATATTGTATTATCAATGCTTACTCTTCCACTTCCGTGCACCAAGTCTTTGCCTTTTGCATCCAATGTGCCTTTGTGCGCCTCCTTTTTTGGACTTAGTTTCTCTGGTGAATGTTTCCTACATGTTGTTAAAGCTGTGCTGTTTTTGGAAATCTTTCTGAACACAGCACAGCTTTAGCCACTTCAGAAAGGTGTGCTGTCTTTGGAAATCTTCCCACCCCTTCCCCATTTCCAAAATGGCGGAAGCTGCATCATCTTAGAAACCTTTCTCAAGACAACACAGTTTTCGAAACTGGTTAAAGTTGTGCAGTCTTTGGAAACCTTCTCCCCTATCCCCAAATTTCTGCAGTGGTGAGGCGCTGTGCACAAAAGGTGAAAGTTTGGTTTGGCAAGCGGGGAGATAATGCAGCTGGGTAGATGAATGCTTGCTGCTTGCTTGAGGGAGTGGACTGGAGAACCCCATGGGCCTAGGGAGAAAAAGCAACTGGGAAAATTAATGCTTGATGGTGTTTGTTGAGGCAAGTAGTTTGTTGAGGCAAGTAACTACATGGCAAGTAGCCACAGAGTCACACAAGTTTTGGGGCTGCTTGTCACCTTTCAAGGCAGGGTGGCCTAAAGGACAGAAATGGGAGGGGAGAGAAATGGGTGGGAGAATTGGAATAAGTCCCTTATCTTACCAAGGCTTGGGTATGAAAGAGACCAAGGCACTCATTTAACAACATGGGATTCTTGGTTAATAACCATATTGAGGAGAGCCAGGGTTGCCGTAGTAAACCGATGCAGTCACATGACACAACTACACCAATTTACAATGGAAATTCTGGTCCAAATTTTGGTCATAACTTGAGGACTACCTGTACACATCTGAGAATAATTACTTAAATTCAATGAAATTCAATTTTAATAGTTAGCATTCTCAATTTTAGTAGACAATGGAGTAAGCAAGAGGAACATATATTTGTGTGGCATAGTGTCATGTACTATTATTTGTGACATGTGAATAGCCCAACACAGAATATATGATATCAAGTCTACATGGGGAAAATGTTTAAAACTTATTAATTGATGTGCTTATCATTGTAATAAACAGAGAAATGTACAAACTAAGAGATAATTCTCTAAACCAGTGCTTCCCAAACTTTTCCCATCATTTCCCCAAATTGCTTATCAGAAAGTCCTTAAATGACCCTGTTTTGATTAGGTAATAGGTTTGTTACCCAAAGAAAAACCACTTTTGTGTAATTTACCTAGTTTTGAGAAGCTCTCCTCTAAACAGAAGAAAGTATGACAATATTACAGAAAAGGAAATGAAACTAGATGAGAATACAAAAACATAAATTAATTGAAATGGATCTTAATAAAATGTGTGATCTAAAAAAAAAGAAACAGAGAATGTTCTGAAACTTGTAATTAGGGAAAAATCCACTGCTCACAATATTTTCTTCAAATATTAATGTAAAAAGCATCAATCTGGAAAGAAATGTATCAGCATTAATAGTTTGCTTCTATATCGTGCTGCCCACAGTAAAGGATTGTATCTAAATATTTCAGCAACCATCTTACATTCTCAGCTCTCAAGTATGACTTTTACCATTATATAAAAGCAATAATATCTCTTAACAATAGGAAAACAGTGAACATTAAAACAAAAAATCACTATTGGCTCTTACACATCTGTTGCTAAATTCCAATGAACGTATTTACAACTTCTAATATTTTCAATTTCCTATCATTGTAAAAACTATAACAAATTCCTTTTACTATTCTATCAAGGTCAGAAGAATTTAATCCAATGAAAAATAACAAGAGGAAATCCTAAGAAACTGAAGATATCTTTTTTCACCACATACTGAAAAGCCATGAAAAACAACATAAAAGGACAGAAAATGAGAAATCGTATTTTAATTCAGACCTCTACAACCATAACCTTATCTATGGGGAAAAAGTGCAAAACTATGTGATGTTTCAAACAGAGCAAATGAGTTACAGCAGTCATCAATAGTGAGGTTTTTTAAAAAAAAACTGTTTTAGGTGCCTTTGGATTAAAAGAATCTATTTCTGTTCTGGTCTTTCTGCAATGTATGGCATGCTATTTGTTATACAAGCTTTTGTTTGCATATCTGAATTAAAAACATGTCTTTACTTGTGCCAAAATGGACAGAATTAAAGTGGAAGGAATCAAAAGATAGATATTTACAGAAAGTAGTAACTATTTTGAAAAGAATAGAAAAACATTGGTCTTTACTGCATGGCTAAAATGTATTTAATGTTCCAAGATTACAATATTTGGGCAATGATTTTTAGCTAACATCTAAATTTAAGATATAAGAACTTTACAAATAACTTACCTCAGTTGTTTTGCATAATTCTGTTCAATCTCTATCCTTTCTTTAACAAATTTTGCATATCTTTCCAGGAAATCAATGCCCCACTGCGTGTGCTTCTCTAAATTATCAAACTGATCCTATAAAATGTGAGAGGGAAAAGAGAGAAACAGTTGTCATGCCAATGGAAAAAAACTCAAATTCAATAAATGCTCTTTTTTCATATACTAAAAACAAAGATAACACACACAAAAATACTCATTTTTTTTTTTTTAGCAAATACGATCTTAAAAAAAAAAGGTGCCATCAAAAGGACAGTACTTCCGAATCCTCCTATGATCTTAACATAATTCAACTAACACTTTAAGAAATACTTGGAATCCTGACTCTAAGGATGCTGAGATTTTGGCAGTACCAAGATTTTTAGAGGAGCAGCATGGTTGTTAGAAAGCGGCAGTCCAGGTTTGAGAACCAAGTTCATGTGACAGGGTGAGCTTCCGTCCTCAATCCAGCTCCTGCCAATCTAGCAGTTCGAAAGTATACAAATACAAGTAGATAAACAGGTAGCACTTCAGTGGAAAAGTAACAGCATTCCGTGACATCATGCTGATCACATGACCATGGAAATACCTGCGGACAGTGCTGGCCCAATGGCCTTGAAACAGAGATGAGAATCGTCACCCACAGTTGGCAACAATTAGCGGAGTAAAATCTGCTGGGAAGGGACTCCATGGTTGTTAGACAAACTGTAACAGCTAATGGTGGGGACATTGTGGCATTAACTCTTGCAGTGTGCATAAGGTGATTTAGAATGTATGCTGTGTACTGGTTGTCATGAATCCAGTGATCATAGAGTAAGGGGATCACTGACTGGTGAGCCATGGCAGCATTTGGAGGAATAAAATATATTTATGTAAATTATTATTTTTACTTAATTTGATAATTTGTCATTTATTTTTTATTCTCTTCAAGCTGAATGCATACTAGATATGCAATAATAATAATAATCTTTTTCTAGTTCCATTATACTAGGCGCTCTTCTCCCTTTAAAGAAAATTCTGATGAACAAGAGAACTTTTTAGATATTCTGAACTCAAATACAGTACACACTTTTATAAAAAAAAGTATTTTCATGTAATTTACTTAATTAAATCTAACTTTCTATGTGTAAAATGGATAGCACAAACAAGGGTTAACATTAATTCTGAAAGGAGGACAGTTGAATGGCTGCTTTATTAAACCAATATTAACAATAGCAATAATATGGTACTACATAGCAAAAAATATTAATATGAAATCCATATTGTAATTTAACACAAATAAAAAAAACCACATGATCAGAATTAACTATCAGCAATATAAACAAGTTAGATATAACATGAAAGAAGGCCAGAAGTACAGATGGCTAATAAAACAGAGCTAGGAAAGATAGTCTGGAAAAAAACCCCTAGAAAATGTGGCCAAACTTGGGAAATATCCCCTTTCTTGTCCCTCTGTGAGAAATAAACTAATTCAAATGCTGATGAGCAGCAGTTATCAGCAGTTCCATGCTGGAAATCTCTGCAAGTTCTCTAATTTTGTACAATAATTATTTTGTCTATTCCTTGTACATAAGTGGATCATAATTTTTGCTTTGATAAAATCAAGATATTGGGGATATAACAAGAAGAATATATGCATTGCTCACTTAAAGTCACATTGCTAGCCTATGAATTTCAGACCAGAGAGTAGCAATAGAATAAGCATAAACCCAATGAACCAATTTCTGAATGTGAAATTTTTTTAAAATAGGTCGACTTCTTACAATGTCAACCTTCAAAGTCATCTCATTTACATCTGTCTTTCCAAAATGAATTTCCATACTAGCTGTCTAGAATTTGTTCCTTTATTGAAAATATTGACATGGTTTACATGGATCATGAGAAATGAATCAACACAACCTAAAAATTCAAGTCCTAAAAACCTATAACTAAGATTCAATGCTACCAAGTCTGATTTAGTCCAATTATGAATAAATTAGAACAGCTCATATTAAAAAAATGAGAGATTTGGACATAAAACATAAATCATTATGTACACAAACATCTTGGTTTTATCATCCTACTAGAATATTAATATTTTCAAAATTTCTAATAACAAAAACAAAAGCTTTTAAGACAATACTGCATTTTTTTAAAAAGAAAGCATCTTTAATATCTACTTTAATATTAAATATTATTTAATATTATTTAATATTAATTTAATTTAATTAATTAAAAATAAAAAATATTTTTGATAATCACTAATGATCTAAGGGCTGAATAAATCACATTTATCCAAAATTTAAACTTGTCAGAACCCATAATAAAGAAAACTGCACTTCAGAAATGCCCAAGAAATCAAATTAAAACCTTTCTCAACATCTAAACAAATAACCTAGAATCTTAGATCCGAACTATAATGAATTAATTCTATATCATTTAGAAATTGAAATATGTTAGCTTTCTGATAAATAAGCTGAATTTACTAAGGAAATTGATCTATAATATATTTATTTACCTGCTTAGTGAAATTAGTGTAAGAAGGCATTATCACAGGTCTCCAATAAAATAGGACGTTTTTAAATATGTATCTTTTATATCAGTCAACCAGAAATCTATCAGGACCTACAGTTTTCTTCAGTATCATATTTTATTATTTTTTCTTGAAAAAGGTAACATGAAGTTGTAACCTGATTCCAATCTTGCAATCAATGAAAAAGTTGATAAAAGAATTGGGATTATAGAACCCCTTTGGTTACTAGATTTTAAAGGTATTTATTTATGCTAAGATACTGTTTTCTTAATAAATTAAAATCTAAATGTGAATTATTTATTGGATTTCTTACCTTTCCCTCAAAATAAGGTTACACATGATGCTTATAAAGTCATTATTTGGGGGGGGGGGGAGTGGGAAGAGAAAAATCAGTATTAAACAGAAGACCATTACCTAGCATAGAGACATAACAGTTTAACTTAACTATCTGTTGCTTCTTTCTGTATGCAGCATAAAGAATATGATCTCAGTAAATGGTTCTGCTGTATCTCATAGGAAATTGTGTAATTGAATCACGGATGAAATTTAAAAGAGTTCCTCCACATCCTTTCATTCCATGTTGCATAAAGGCACATTCCAAAAAATAAGTATGAGTATCAGAAACACAATAAAAGAGGGAAGCATGGCCAAAACCATCTATGTATTTCAGTGATTGTGTGTGTGCGTATGTGTGTGTGTGTGTGAAAGAACAATGCTAAAATAAACAATAAATAATAAAACAGCAGTAATTTTTTATCTGTAGTTCCAAGCCAACAGTGATCACATTTGTTGCAAAACTAGCGGACAAATAATAATTTGTACACCAACCAACAATGATTCTGGATAGGTCACAACAATCAAAAAAGGCAATTACAACAAAATCAATAAAGGATAAAAATAGTTAAAAGAAAGCAGGGCATGATAAAGAGACTCACTCTCCCCTGCCAAGGGCTTGGGTACAAAGACAGGTCTTCACTAATAATACAAAAGAAAAATAAACCAAATACTTCATCAGAAATGAACAAAATGGGAAAGAAAAGGGGAAAATCACAGCCATGCCAAAGACTGTCATTTGTTATTCTTTCTAGTATTATGTAAATAAAGTTACAATTAATAAACTGAATCACATCCAGTACTATGTAAATAAAATGACAGTTAATAAATTAAATCATATCTAATTAGAAAGGGGAAAAAACAAGAAAGTCCATGCCATGAACTAAACTTGGAAACTTAAAAAAACAGAATGAAAAAGGCATTTCTGTATTGTTGCCAACACATATGTGTCATCAGCAGGTGATCCCAACAAAATAGATATTTTTCTTATTGATTTATCAGCCAAATAAGGATCAAGGCTATCTTTTATCCAAACAGATTAAATGGAAAACTAAACAGTGCATCTCCATTTTAAATAGTCTAGATACTGTTTGTTCTGAAAAGGAAGTCTCCTAGCCAATGATTAAAACATTTACTCCCGTTAAGTTCTATTTAGCTGAAATGTATACTTTAAGGAAAGAGAAATTTAAAATTGCAGCTATCATCATAGCAGTCAAGACATTTAATAGCTATCTGCTAAATACACTGAATGTAGGCAGGCAGTTTCAATTTGCCATTTCAGCCACTTTGTGTTAGAAATATTGCATCTGACAGGTGAATGCAATTTAATTTTACAAAATAGGACACAATAAAATTAAAAGTGGAAGGTGAAGCAATATGTGACTACAAAGGGAAACCCTGTTTTAGCCATGGTTAACAATTATAGCTCACATATTTGTACTTACTCGCTCCACTACATAAAACATATATGACCAAATTTTCTCAGCTTCATTTTAATCAGTCTTAATTATATGATTATAACCACTCATGTTTCCACCCAATTGGAAGTCTATCTCTGCTTAGACATAACAATACTCTACAGAGCCTAGAACAGGGGTGTCAAACTCACATTGTCATGAGAAATATTGCGACTTTTACGCCCTTCACTAAACCGGATGGGGCCAGCATGTGATGCATCTGACCTGCAGTTTGACAGCCCTGGCCTAGAAGTATCTTTCCAAATAAAAAATGTTTTCCCTCTGTTTTTAATAGTTTCCCATATCCAATTTTGGCACTAAATATTCAAGAAATCAAATACCGTATATCCAAATTTCTAATGTTCATGAATATACTGATCTGCAGTCCTGTAAAGACTTCAAAATCCTTCCAAACGCAGAGATAGTTCTCAGGTATCTTTTTGGCAGCCAATGTGTTTTAGGAATTTTTGGCATACAACACTTGAGAAAAACTAGTATAAAAGTAGCACTTTAGTCCATGTTACACAAATTTGTATTGATCACGTATTTCAAACAGTAGGTCTATTTCGTAGCTGGAAGTATGCCAGCATGCATAATGTTGAAACCAGACACACTATTTAATATTTAATCAACTATGATGACATTAGCTACTACCAATTATATCAAACAACTACTATACTTGAACTTTTTCTGTTTAATTCTATCACTGCAAACAGTTAATGTAATTTTTCTGTTTAACACAAATACAAATAAAAATAACTTTGCTCAAGGATGCATTATATACTGCGACAAAAAGCATAAAATAGAACTACTTTCCTTTTTCAGTAATTTGGGAAATATTCTGTACAAATAAGAGGTTTCTTTTATTGGATTTTATAGTATGTAGAAGAAGCTACAATTATGCCACAGCTCTCCTCTCGCTATCACCAACATATTAATACTGAAAAATACTTTCTATCTGTAAAAATACTTTCTATCTGTACTTTCTATCTGCTCAATAAATCCATACTTATATGTAAACCGAAGAAATTCATAGAAAATTATTAAAAATCATGAAACCAGCAAACACTCTTGTATAGCTCCAAGCATTACACTGGATTATCTCATTTATTCTAATAATTATTTTATAAATTAATATGAACTGGGGAACAAGATCATTTGATAGCTTTATGGATGAGCATACTTGCATCAAGATCTTCTCCATTCAATGTCTATCACAGAACATTAATTCTTATATGAAATATGAAGTAATATGCAAAAATATTCAGAACAATAAGTATTGCAACAAAAATTACTGGTAATTAGAATTAGTATTGATGAAGATTAAAGAGGTAACATTGCTAGAATAGTCAATATTGAGAAAGTAACTTTACTTTAAATCCCATCTAAAATCTGAGATGGATTAAGTATTTCCTAGTGAAAACACTGAACATCTAGAGCAGAAGTGTAAAGCTCAAGGCCCGCGAGCCAGGAGTGCTTAAATTTGGCCCACGGGGTCAGTTTGGAAATAGTAAAAGACCAGCATGTGGTGCCTCTGGCAGCCAAAAGAGGGTGCAGTGGGCTCCCCGTGACGTGTTTTTTGCCTATACAGCCTCCCGCAGCACTCTGGCAGCTGAAACGGGTCATAGGGGGTACACGTGGCTTCTGTACCCCATTTTGGCTGGCAAAGTGCTGCAGGTAGTGTCCGTTCCCCATCCGTCGGCCCACAGAGGAGAACTACAATGCTGATCCGGCCCTTGAAGAAATCCAGTTTGACACCCCTGATCTAGAGTCAGTCATGTTTAGAGTGAAGCCACTGAAATGAACAGAAATTGAGTCTTCTTGGAAAAGTTCTCCTTCTGGTACCTTAATAGTAATACACTTTCATAGAAATTTGGTCTACACTACTCAATGGTACAGACTTATTAGCCATGTCTCTGGACTCTTGGTAGTCCATAATTATAAAATACAACAAAATCACCACAGTAAATTATAGTTAAATTAAATTGAAATCACATAATATAAACCAACAATGTTAGAATTCTTTCAAAAGCCTAAAAGAATATAGTCTTCAATTTATGACCTTAATTGAACCTGGTAGAACCTAATTCTGCTAGGAATTATGGTATAAATTTTGCTGGTTAAGTGAGTCATCACATGACCCACCCCATTTTACAATTTTTATGACAGTCATTAAGCAACACTGCAATCATTAAGCGAACCCACTCTTCACAATGGGTGGGGTTTTTGTTGGAAACTGGAGGTAAACATCAGTTTCCAGCAAAAATATTCAGCATTGTGGTGACATGACTGCAGAATGCCGCAAATGGCCGTAAATGTGGTCTGGATGCCAAGTGCACAAAATGAAATCATGTAACTATGGGGAGGGGGAGTAGCTGTCAAGCAACCAGTAATACAGAATACAAATGTAATACAAATGTAATACAAATGTAATACAAATGAATACAAATGTAATAAATAAA
>JAEANM010002729.1:0-23824 GCA_017656035.1 Myanophis thanlyinensis | reverse complement strand
ATAAAGAATTACAATAATGCCATGGACAGGATCTAAACACTTATCAAACCACCCCAACCTGTGAACACCTGTTGTGGACTTTAATTAAACATTATTTCTCTCATTCTTTTTCAAACTAAATGGCAAAAAAAAATCCAGCTTAGGTAAGGCAGGTTTTCCTTTGGCCATTTGTTTTTTTTTTTTTTTTTTTTAAAGCTGCCTAGTCTAGTAGCAACAGGTGCCTCCCTTGTTGATCTCCTCTGTTCCAACAACCAAGGCCAGCAGAGCCATTCAGTCAAGTGACACGCAGGGAAGAGACGAGGAGGAAGAGCACCCGTTTTTGTTTATTGACGCAGCTGCCAGAGTTGTCAAAGATAGTGGATACTGCAAAGGGCATGAAAGAGGGAAGCGGCTAAGTTATCTGCATCGATTCAGACAGCAAGGATTTCAATGCCAAGAGCAAAGAAAAAAACAACACCATTCTGTCTCCTACCCAGCCCTTTTAGCTCTGCTGATAGAAATTAACAGCCTAGTCAGGTGAGGATAGAGTCCCTATTTTGCTCTTTAATGTCTCACCTTTCATCCAAATATTTGCTGGATTATTTGCTGTAATTCCCCACTTTTTTTGTATTGTTGTTGTTGTTCTATATATCTATCCCCACACATCCCAATCTTCCTAAACGGAGGTTCGGGTAAAGTTATTAAAAGAATCTATAACCAAATAGTACTGCCAGCTGGGACCACTTCCAGCTTTCTGGAAATGAGGGGAGTCAAATCCAATTATAATTCTGCAAGCCTAGATGGCGTCAGTCGGTCAGTTTACTCTGCAGAAAAATATTAATAAAAAGGAATCAGTTACACGGCAAACAGCAGCTCTTGGAGCAATGCCTTGGGTAGGTCAGTTTTATTTTCCAGGTTCTACAAGTTAGAACTCTCTGGTCACTTTACGTTTAGCTTTCAGGTTTTGCTTAGTAAAGAGCAACTGAATCAATCAATCACACACCACTGGTAGGAGTTATTTCTCTTAATTTGTCAATCTAGGTAAAGTTTTGCATCTCTTCTCCCTCGGAAAACTGAAGTCACAAAACAAGTCACAAAAGAAGGATCATAAAAAGTAAGTTGATTGAGTTTGTGGAGGTTAACTTCTACAAGTTCCATCTTGAGAGAGTGCGCCTGCAAATGTATATAGATATAGATATAAAAAATTAAAGTAGCAAGAAGAGTAGCATCTCTAGGTACTCATCCTCCCTGCCTCAGATATTCTGCTGGCAGTTGGGATGAAGGATCCAGCCAGAAAGCAGATTCTTGGAGACAGTTCTGTGTACTCTGTGTTAGAGATCTTCAGTGCCTACCTAAAAAGTTGTGCTACCTTCCGGTTTGGGAAGTGGACAGCTCATCCTTACCTCAGCCACAAGACCAGGAGGAGAGTTTTTCCAAGCAGGAAAAGCCTAAATTGGTCCCATTTGCCATCTTTTGAGCATGGATTATCCCCAGAGCAGAACTAAACCCCCATCGCAGGCAAGGCAAACTTACCACTTAGAGAAGTCTCTGCAGCTGGAGAGAACCTGGGCTTTATTTGTTTGTTCTTCAAAGTTGAAGTGCAAGGCTTGCTCCTAAAAGAGCTCACCGGAGCATGTCTGTCATTCCATCTGTCTCAGGCATGGGGAATGAGGCGTATTTTCCCCTTGGCTTGTAGGAAGCGACTGGGATAAACCCCTGTCTGTAACTTCAGCCAGTCGGATCCCGAGGGCTTCACTTATCATCCCGTAGTTATGTGATTTCAGGATGACATCACAGAAAAGGCTGAGTGACTGAAGTGCAGAAGGAGTTGCTTCAGCTCCCAGCCACTCAAACACAGTTCTCTAGTCACCGACAGAGAGAAATTGGGGTGGAGTGGGTGGGGAGTGGAAAAGAGGCGGTGAAAAGAGGCAGAATGACAGAAGGGAGTGGAAAGAGAGTGGAGCAAGAAGGAAGGAGGGGTGTGTGTGAAAAGAGAGCTCTAACCTAAGGGGAGGAGATCAGAGGCGCGGCCAAATAATTCCTTTCCATTCCATACTCGCCAAAACATTTCTCTTTCTTCCAGAGGGACCTCCCACAACCACAGCAGCATTTCCCAGCTGCTAAACAAAACAAAACAAAACAAAAAATAAAAGGACTTAGGAAGGGATTTATTTCTTAAAAACGAATAAAAATTAAACTATGACATTAAGGACAGCCGACTCCTCCAGCTAATCTGATGCATTTAGTTCATCCAGGGAGGAAAAATAGTCCAAAGCAAAACATAACACTTCTCCTAATTTCCTGGCATTGGCATTTGGTGTGATATTCGCCCCCTCCTTATTAAGCATTATCAAGTACATTCCCATCAGTGCTAACAATGGGGGTGCCCAGCTTTCTCTAACTAATGCTTTAACTCACATATGTAACTTACAAGTCCAGAGTTTGTAGTTCTTTATGAAGCGCCTACAGGAGACAGCAGTACTTCTGTAGACTTTACAACTTGTTTTTCAAAAACTTGAGCCTTGGACCCTACTGACTGGCAGAGTAATTTGATGCTTTTGTTAACAGCCAGCAGTAAAACAAGGAAATCTTTAGGATTTGGGTTTTTTTAAAAAAATGCCAGCAAACTCAATATTTAGCTTGCATTTGAAGGAATTCTTCAAGTGAAAGGCGACATTTCCGCAGTATAACAAGGAAAAGAAACCATATCCCTTTTCTTTTTTGGACCTAAAATTCAGTAGTGCCAAAAATTATCCAGAAAGGTAGGGCCAATCCACAGCACGAGTCACTATGCTCAATTCCATGTCAACAATTCATTCAACTATTCATTTTTCACAGCTCATCCAACAGGGTCAGAAATCTCTTGAGAGAGCAGGAACATTGAGGTTGTTTTGCCTAAAGCCTTGTCACCAAGTTGTGAACCAGCTCACTTCTAGATTTTGCATTCATTTCCCATTTCACTGCATTGCCAATTCAAATACAGATTAGTGGCAATCAAAACATGAGCAAGGGGTAGTTGTTGTACCAGTCTTCTCAGTATGGTGTCCCTCAGATATCTTGAAACTATAATACCAAAATTCTAGCTAGAGCAAGAATGGGCAACTATGTTCCCTTAATGATCTGTGGACTTCAGGTCCCAGAATTCCTGAACCAGCCAAGAATTCTAGGAGTTGAAGTCCACAGGTTGTAAAGGGGCCTTTGTTGCCCATCCCTGAGCTAGTGCACCAGTTTGGAAAAGGCATGCTCACACTAATTGCTGTAAGGAAGTTGTAAAGTCATTGCTACGATGCCTCAATAATAATGACTCTTCCTCTCCTTATTTCTCTGTGCGACTTCTGAAATCCAGCAAAACTAATGCAAAATGTTCAAAAGAGATGGAATGGGGAAAATTCTTAAAGTTCCAAGAGAGGAATTATTGAGAAACCTCAACCATTTCTACACTATTATACATCTGAGAAGATAAGCACTTCATAGTTTCCCCCATCCTAGGAGACCTTAGCATAACTCCAGACTTGGATGCTATTTTCAGAGCAGACATCATATTTGCAGAGGTTTTTTTTCCCCTCATAACGCATTACATTTTGGGATTGGGCTGTGTGTTTTTCTAGGCTTCTGCACTGCGGCAATCTAGAAGCTTCCCTGCCAGCCTCTCATCCTGCACCTTGACATCTTAAACCACAGAGGAGAGTGTCCACGCCAACAAAAGGAGATGTAAACCAAGAAGGTAGATTCCTCTCCTTTTAGTCATCTTCTGAATGGCAAGGAGACAGCTCCCATCTCCCTATAGACGAGAACAAGGGGGAAAGAGGCAGAAAGAATAAAGGAGTCAAATATAATGATGGAAACAAAGCCCTTGCTAATGGGAGTTTCATATGGATTGTTGATAGCTTTAGCAGGCGAGGCAGACCAACGCCACTACAGTACTCAGGAAAGATCAGCAGCCAACCACTCTCTTGTCCTGTGCCTTCTGATTTTCTGTGGTCTGAAAGTGTATTGACTCTTGTGGTCTTTTCACTCATGAGATTATTGGCTCTTGTGTCCCCATGTGAGACAGGTTTCTGTCTCTCCTTCTCTTTCTGGCAGACACCGGAAGGTGAACAGACTTCCTCCCACTACACCTATGGTATATGATAGCAATCAAGGACTATTGTAAGACCACCAGATAATCTGTCATAAAATTCTTAAGTGAACAAAAACCTCCTACTCATTATTACAGACACAAACAATTACTAATAACGATAAAGAATGAAGGCACTGTGCAAAGAAGTAACGGTTGCACAAGAGAGATAGTTCTTCAATCTACATTCATGTTCTTTGCATTGAAGGATAAAAATTGTCCCGAGCCTATTAGTTATCTATATTTATATTTCATATTTTAATCTGCCCATCTCACTCAAAGAGAGGCTCTATTATCCCCAAGAAGTAAATATTCCACTGATTAGCAATTTTCTCATTGGTGGAACTTAACCATTCCTTGCAAATTACTATTCAGGTGTGTACAAAATTTTATTAAAGAGTTTGCATTTACAGGTGTCACTGTGTAATTTTCTACTCTCTAAATTCTATCAAGGAATATTTTAATTGTCTGCTTCAGTGAACGCTGTCCTATTTATACCAGTGATTTGGTATTTGCCAGTCCATATGCAGGTTTGGTCAATAATTTAGAAAAGCATCAGACTATCTACATGTGCTCTTCATGGTAAATGTTAAATTAAAACCCATTTCATTATTCAGAAAGGCAATCATACAGCCAATAGGAGTTAGACACAGAAAGCACAACCATCCATTATTTTTATTAAGGCTCACAAACTATCCTTGCAGTACATTTACCTCTGAACTAATGGGTTCACTAGAGTTGAGACATAATAATATTGAGCCAACATATTGTCACTTTATGAGGATATCATAAAAAACAGATTGTGGGTTACAAAAAGCAAGTATAGCTATTTAGAATATCTTGCAGGTGAATTTTGTGTGTGTTTGACCAAGGAAGATATATGAGGTTACACATGGAGATGTGGGAATTATAAGAACTAAAATCCAAAAGAACTCCAAATTGAGAAAATCTAAATTATGAAATGGAATTCAGAGCACATCATGCCTACCCAATACTAAATATGATATATTAAAGTCATGCTCATCTCCCTACAACTTTTCCAAAGTGGTTGGGAATATCTGCGGAATAAAATGAGTGTACTTGGCATAAAAGGTTTAAAAAAGGAAAAGAGAGGAGAATTAATGAGTCATGCCTGGAATGAATAAGCTTCCTTCAGACCAAATTGGGCAGAACTGTAGTGAATGAACACTACTGAAGTCACTTCGAAGTATTTGCAAAGTGCATCTGTCAACAGGAATTAGATTAGATAATGGAGAATGGCAGGTAAATGCCCTTTGATGAATTAAAACAAAAGCAACAATTCCAGCAATTCCAAAACCTTTCACTGAACATTTAGAGAATTTTTTTTGTTAAACTTGCATTGGAAGTTTTAAAAATAAATACTGTGTGGCCATTTGCTCCTAGAGGCGTGATCAACTCTATATAGTGGTGCTGTATATAATTATCCAACAAGTATTTGGCATAAATCAATGGCTAAATATGAACAGTGCCCGCTGTGATGCAGAACTTTAAAAGCATTTAAACAAGGTGGCATATACGAATGAGCCACGAGCATGATTTTTTTGCCCCCAGCCCAGCCCCACTGTCCCTTAAATATGATGCATATGAGGTTTCATACATTTCCCAGGATAACCAGCCCAGCCTAGCAACACAGGATGGCCACAAATACACAGTGACTGAAGTTGCTACTAGGAATGGCCTGTTGATATTCAATCTTACATGCTTCCCCCATGAATGTTCCTTAATCATTTTCATTTCTTCAGTATCCCAGCATCAATAGGATATGTACAGGAGCTCCCACTCTTGTCTCTCCTGCAGGCTATTTATGAGAGAGCCATAAAACCTGAACAAACAGGATAAATATGGTGTCTTACAGATAAACTCCCTTAAATAAACCAAGGAAGATCTATTTCAACCAGACCTAAATGACCAAGGCCAGATTTATTTTCTCCCTCAATGCTAGAAGAGATCAGACTGAAGTTTTAAGTCCATGGTGTCCTGAATTAAATTCAGAATATTATAGCTTTTAAATGACAGAGGTTCCCCTTTAGAACTTAATAGACAACCAATAAATGGTGTTATCTGTATACAGTTTCTATTAGAGATGTATTTCTGAGTTGATTCAGATGGTCAAGTGGATGGTCTTGAGGATAATACTAATTTAAAATTTGATCTTGCATAATTTAAAATTAGCTACTCTGCTTTTTGACATTTAATATGGGACAGGATTACCCACACTATAACCAACCAAATTAGTTCTTAGCCCGTCCATGGTATCAGAGGAGCTCTGCTGTGTGTGCATTTTAAATAATTTAAACCTATTATTTAAAAAAAATTGTTGGTAAACTCCTCTGAAGTGCATTTGTATGGAATTAAATAATGGAAATGGGTTAAATCATATACTATTTTTGTCTGTGTCAGTCTGAATTCTGGGCCAATTTGGTAATTTTGCTAAATTATTGATGCCAGAAGACAGACAGACAGAACGGGTTGGTTGCTTTCACTGCAATTCCTTCATTCTTAGCAACGCAAATAGAGAGCACTTACGTTAAGAGAACTGTAATAATTCCAATTTGTTTTCAAGCACAAGTCAAAGTACTGCTGAAGACATTTATAGCTTTAATGGGCCTTGATCCAGTTTAACATTAAAGGACATCTCCTCCTACTCATTGATGACAGAAGCTACAATTTTCTTTCTTGTGGTGAAATTCACTCCCCAAAGAGGCTCTCCACACCAACTAAATGTATTATTTAGAATAATATTACAAGCTTCTCTATTTCAACAGTATGGATATTAGGAATCTTATTACTTGTCTAAGCTTTCCTATACTGTCTACATCTCTGTTTTTAACTTTTTTTTAACTGTTTCTTTTAAACATTTTATTTGCTGAGGTTGGGAAGGGTGGGTTTAAATTCCACTCAACCATGGAAATCGCTTAGTGGTTTTTCACTAGTTATGATCAGGTAGGGAAGTTAAAATGAGGAGCAAAATTCAAGTTGCTTTCTAGAATTCACATATATGATATATACAAATAAAAATGTATGCTTCTTAATGATACAGTTATGGTGCTAATATTCCTGAGGTCCCAGAGTGCTGTGCTGGAACAGAACTATGCATTTAATAATGAAACCAGTAAAAATTAATAGTAGTTTGTAAACAGAGAAAAATTGTAAACCGTGAGGAGGCAGACAGCCATTCATATATGTGAATTACTACATATATCTCAGCCACTAAGACTGATTTATTCATAATAAATTACAGTACACAAAACCAAGATTACAAAAAGGTAGAGAACAGCAAAGGCTGAAACCTTATTTTCTTGTGATACTCCTTTGTAGGTAGTGTGATCCTTGTAATCTTCTAAAACTTCCCAAAATCATGATGTACATTTTAGCTTCTTTTGTTGCGTCCCCACCACCACCACACACATACACATACACACACAGCATATCCTATGTCACTAATACAAGACCAGCAGTTTCTGTCCTTGTTGACTCTCTTGAGATATCCTCCTCATTGCAGGCCCTAGATGATCTGCATAGGAATGTTTGCTTTTTCACAAAAAAAAAAACAACTTATTTTGTTTGTGCTGGATCACCTTGAATGCAGGTCAATAAAATGGACCAAGAAGGAGGAGGTTCTCCGGTGAGAATACTAAGCGGAACGTTTCAAAAGCAAAGCAAGCAGATTAACCCTTTGCCAAGGTTGCGAACTTTGATCAATTATTGCAACATTACCATATTTATTGTCTAAGGCCAACTAAGGGGTTCCCTTGGTGATGCTTGTGGCAGTCAGCAATTTATGCACATAGGAAGCAGAAAGGGGTAATCGCTATAGCCACATGGAATGCTCCAAGTCAGCAGTTTGCTCTAATAAGAGCTATAAAGGTGAGGCTGGCCAAAAGGTTCCTATAGAGATCCTGGGATAAAACTTAACTGGTTCAATTTCCGATTAAGGAATCTGAACTAATGTATTGCATGGTTCTTCCTTCCCCATCTATTGTCCTAACTGAGAGGTTCAAACGTGCGGTGTCACGTCGTCATGTGACGTATCGTGACTTCCCTGCCCTCTTTGCTAAAACGGGGCTGGGCGTGTGGCCAGCATGTGACGCATCCGGCCCGTGGGCCACGAGTTTGACACCCCTGTACCTAGCTCATGACTATGGTTGCACTTGGCTGAGGCATTTCGTGACTTTTGATTCATCCTCATTTTCAATATACCTGCTTAAACAACAATTGCTAATCGTGAAAAGCAACAGGCATATGGGATTTATCCTGGCATTTACCATAGATATCAAACATAATCATGTTTTCCATTTAACAGACAAGGACATTTAAACCTAGGCGTCTTGAATGAAGCATGTCTGTTCCATAGTGATACTCAAAAACATTTGAAATCCTGCCTAAAGCCAATATTTATATCCTAATGTGTACAAGCAAGCCAGAGCAGCGAGATACTTGTGTGTCTTAAGCAGCTGTTGTGTGTATTTTCCATGCCACAACCTGCCATGACCTCACTCACAGACCAGATATAGCTCCGCTTACCACTCTTCCTTACCCTGGTGTGAAGGGGCATGATTTACAGGGAGGTGAGTACTTTAACTTAGTGAATTAAAACTGATACCAACAATGGGGAGAGATCAACATACTGGACTGTAAATAACAGTGTGAACTCAGCAAGTAAGGCATGGAAGATATGTAAGGGCAAAGGGCCTGCCTGAAAAAATATGGATGGATAGGAACAATTATTGTATGAGTTCATAGCACAAATATGTTGATTAGCAAGGAAATGCTTACAAAACATACACTTTCATCCATCAAGGATATCTCCAAAGGACACAGAAGAGATATTTCTGTTTGTTCTGAAAAGCCAGAAGGTTTAATAATCTCCTTTACAAATATCTTTTGAACTTTTTATTATGTATGCATTTCTAGAAATCAAATTTATTCTGGAAAAACGAACAATCTCTGTTGTATAATCTTAGACAATCTTCACTAGTGTTTTGAGTCACAGATTTAATGTGTAATATATTTTGGCTGGGGACTGCAGAATTGGCACTTGGGGCCAAGTAGTATGTTTCATGGCATTTAAAATTATGAGAGTTACAGGTGTGCCATCCAGGAGTAATTCTCCATTCACTCATTTCTTAATGACTGAAGATAAGATGAAATCAATTCTGCTGGAAAACAATTTTGTAACCTCTCAGTCTATTGCATTATCAATATGTATGTGTGGATGTACCAGAGTGAAAAAGCACATTATGGATCGCATCAACCAGGGAAGTACATCTAGAGCAGGGGCATCAAGCTTGATTTCATTGAGGGCCGCATCAGGATTGTGTTTCTCAAGGGACCAGGGAGGGCATGGCCAGGGTGGGCATGGCAAGCTTGACGTCACTCATGTCAGGGTGCTTGTGGCAGCCCAAGTACTCTGCCAGTAAAAATGGGCTCCCAAGCTCTGTTTTCAGCTGCGATGGCCTCCTGCAACCCTCTGCCAGCGAAAATGGAGCTTGTGAGGATCCCCCGCAGCCCTCCCAACCTCTATTTTCACTGACAGAGGCATTGTGGGCCGGTCCTTTGCTGTTTCCAGGGCAGCCCCGGCTGATCTAAGCATGCTGTGGCTCAGATCTAGCCCCTGGGCCTTGAGTTTGACTCCCCTAATCTAGAGGGAACCAGAGGAAGGGTCTTCTCTACAGTGGCTTCCACCCTCTGCAATATCATTCCCCCAGATATAAGTTATGCCCAGATCTTGATTATTTTTCAGGAAAGTCCTGAAGACATGATTCTGTGAGCAGGCTTAGAGGCCCCAGATTGACATGGAAGCAATCAAATGATTGGTATGATTGTGTTTGCTGTTGCTGCAAGGGTGAGTGTGGGATTAGAGGTAATTTTATATTGTGGAATTATAATAGTATAAGACGTTTACGGTCAACGTGTGAGTTGGGAAATCATATAAATGTGTTTAATAAATAGTAAATATGTGTACAAGAAAGCTGCTCCACACCATTTATTTCTTAACATGTGTGAGAGATTATCTGAGAATGCACAGCACGATCTTCAAATGACAAATAAAACATAAGGTATTTCTGGGTTAACAGCTTTGTACACTGAATTTTATGTGCCTCGGGCAATTCTAAATTCTTGGCTGGTTATGTTACAGACAAAATTACCAAGCTTACTTTACTAGGGACTTGAAAATGTTGGAAAATTACTGTAGGTAATTTCCGGTTTAGTTTGGACCAAGCACATTCCCAGTCAATCCTTATAACATATTCAGAGCAAGCACATATGCCACTCAGCACAACTAGCTGAGTTTATTTGCTAAATATCAGCACATTCATTTGCTAAACATAAAAAAAAAACATTTAACAGGCAAAAAGCAAGGGGAAGAAAGATATGAACAACAGGCAAGAACAAACATCATCTACAGCTATCAAAAGGGGCAGAACTTCCCCAAACCACTAGAAACCATACGGTGGGTAATTAGCATGGACAGTAGCCAAGTCTTGGTTAACCAAGGCCAAGCGGTCTTGGTTACTCTACCTTGACCCTTTTATGTACATGATGGTGAGGGATCCGTTATGCACTGTAAAGGAAACCACTCGGTACAGTTCACAAAGAATAAGACATAATAGCAATACAGATCACGCTCACATTATGCAAGCTGCTGAGAGACCCAACTCCAAAGAAGTACTTGAAACAAACCATAAGCCCCACCTTGTAAGCCAAAAGAGCTAAAGTTGTTCCCATAAATGCCAAGATACCAGAGAGTGTATCTGAGCTTACCGTTTAATGAAAAACTAAATAGAGGTAGTCCTTGACTTACAGCTATTTGTTTAGTGACCGTTCAAAGTTATGACGGCATTGAAAAACTCATCCTCATCCTTACAACTGTCCGAATCTCTGTGGTCCCATGATCAAAATTTGGGTAACATATATTTGTGACACTGGCAGTGTCCTGGAATCATATAATTGCCACCTGTGACCTTCCCAGCTGGGTTCCAACAAGCAAAGTCAATGGAAGAAGCCGGATTTACTTAACAACCATGTGATTCACTTAACAACCAAAATTTAACAATCGGGGCAAAACAGCAATAGCACTTAAACTTATATCCCACTTCATCATGCTTTACAGCCCTCTCTCAGCAGTTTACAGAGTCAGCATATTGTCCCCAACAATCTGGGTCCTCATTTTACCAACCTTGGGAGGATGGAAGGCTGAGGCAGCCTTGAGCCGGTCAAAAGAGGTCATAAAATTGGACATGACTCACTTAACAATCATCTCATTTAGCAATGGAAGTTCCAGTTTCAGTTTTGTGGTCCTAAGTCAAGGACTACCTTCCTTAGTGCCTATAACTTGTTATCTGGATATACAACGGATGCTAATACATAAATCAATGCATCCCTTCCTTTATTCCAAGGGCAACTCAAGTTGGCATACATAACTCCCTCCTCCTCCATTATTTTTAATCCAGGGAAGCCAGTTAAATTGATATATAATTACTTTTCCAAGGTCACCTGTTAAATTTCACAGCTGACTTGAGATCTGAACCAGCAACTCCTCAATCTTTCTCCATCCCTCTATATACTTTGTTGTTTGTGGGAGCTAAATCAGAAAAAGAAGGAGTCTTTAATTAAACTACAGTGTCTACCTGGAACAAGAAAATGCTAAAATTCAAGGTAATGTTTCCTGCGATTGCCCAGCGATAGGAATGTTATTAGCCATTTGCACATAACTGGAAGCTGAGAATAAATACTAGGGATGACACAAGTGCTGGATTTTTGTTTTGTCAGCATAAGCAAATGAATTCACAGTCATCCTCCCCTCTCATTTTGGTCCAGTGACACCACCACCCCCAAGAAAACCCATTCAAGGCATACAGACAGATGAAATTGTGCTGTTGCCTGCCTCGCAGCAAGCTCTTCTGGCAAGCACTCTTGTTGGCATGGCACCACTTGATAATTAGAGTGCAACAGGAGTGATTGATTCTGACAGCCTGTCAGGACGGGAGCAAAGATACATTCTTCAAGCTGCTAATCCAGTGTTTCAGAGGAGCAAACATGGGACTTGTCAAAGGATCCTACCAAGGATTTATACCTGCAAAAGGCTTCTTGAAATGTGGAGGGAGATTTCTGGGATTGGCATTCCCTGTCCCTCCTCCCCCTCATTGCTTCTTTCTCAATTTACTCACCCGAGGGCCAGATTTAAAGTCAGGTAATAATAAATTGAAAAAAAAAGCCACAGGCTGCTTGATAAATCAGGCTGACAGTTAAAAATCTGCTCCCTTTTTGTAGATATCCTCAAGCTACTACTGGACTGGTTCCCCATATTAACTGGCTCTTGTTCTTGAAACTGGAAAATTAAAAAGTCCTGTGGAAAACTAGCCAAACCCTATGTTTTTGTGAACAAGAGCCCTTTCTATTAAACGGAATGAGACAACTCGCTACGGCCAACTCACCATGGCCGTTTAGCCATGGCCAACTAATTTTAATTAGAATTTAATAATTTAAAAAATATTTTAATTTTTGTCATTCGCATTTCATTTTATTCCTCCTTTTTGCATCCTTTAATTATTTTATTCTACCCTTTCTTCGATATTAGTGTAACTCTTGTCCTGCAGCGTTGTCCCATGGTGAGTTGGCCAGGGTGAGTTGTCTAGCGGTGAATTGGCCACAGCGACTTGGCTGCAGCAAGTTGTCCTAAACAACTTTTTATTAAGGCCATGGTAATTTTAATTAACACCAAAGTCTTAGTTTGTGGTTATATGTTTTGATGGAGAGGAAGGATTCCATTGTCATTGATAATATATGACAGCACTTGTGCTCCAACCACCTTTCAGTGCTTCACATTGAATTCTTATGCATTCCTCTTCTTATATTGCATACCACAGCATTGTTAATTCACTATGCTAGGCTGTAGCTTTCTGGAAATTGTGATTAAAAAAAACACTGTAAGCTTCATGATATTAATAATACAATGAGCCTCGGTGGTGCAGTGGTTAGAGTGCAGTACTGCAGGCTACTTCTGCTGACTGCCGGCTGACTGCAATTTGGCAGTTCAAATCTCACCAGGCTCAAGGTTGACTCAGTCTTCCATCCTTCCAAAGGGGATAAAATAAGGACCCAAATTGTTGGGTGTAATATGCTGACTACGTAAACCACTTAGAGAGGGCTGTAAAGCATGTAAAGCAGTATGTAAGTCCATTATATGTTATAATCTTTGTGATATCTTAAACTCAGTCCTAATAGCTTCTTGAAATTCTGAAGTCCCAAACCATTTGGCATTAACTGACAATGGTCTTCCCAAGAAAGAAGAAGGAAAGGGGGCAATTCTCTGCATCTGCCTGCCTTTGTTTTCAGGATCTAGGGCACATCTGTATTAGTACTCTGATAGGCTAGTATGGTTTCTATTGACAGCATTTAGTCCTCCCTTGTTCAGTGCTGTCTGTCAGATTCACAACTGGTATTGCATCAAGTTAAAAAGAACACATAAACAGGTATGGGACCAGATTCAGCCTTCCTCCCAAGACTCAGATGGAGTGGGACAAGCTCTAGGAAACAACACAGCATCTGTGGCAATCCTTGTTTTTGGAACATTGTTGGCATTGCCTCAGTCACATGACCAGGATTATCATGGCCAAAATACATTTGCAAGTGAAGTGAAAGAAAGAACTTGCCAGTGGCAGAGAGAAATGGCATACGTGTTCCAATATCTCAGGGGATGCCACAAAGAAGAGGGAGTCAAGCTATTATCCAGTCCAAAGCACTTGATGGCAGGACAAGAAGCAATGGGTGGAAACTAATCTAGGAGAGAAGCAGCCTAGAACTAAGGAGAAATTTCCTGATAGTTAGAACAATTAATCAATGGAACAACTTGCCTGTATAAGTTGTAAATACTCCAACACTGGAAATTTTTAAGAAGAGATTGGATAATCGTTTATCTGAAATGGTATAGTGTTTCCTGCCCAAGCAGCGGGTTGGACTAGAAGACCTCCAAGGTCCCTTCCAATTCTGTTATTCTATTCTATTCTATTCTATTCTATTCTATTCCATATCACATGCCTTAGGGGAAAGAAAATATAGTGGGAGCCTAAGCCTAAAAGAGTGGTATTTTTCAAAAACTGCAAACTCTAAAATGGTAAGAGTTGTAAGCTCCAAGTCTTTTTCTAGGCAGACACCATCTCTTCTGGACTTTTACTCAAAAATTTCTGGAGTTTTTCCTCCAACCTGATATTGGTTTTTCTCTCACTAGATTTGGAAATGCTATATACTAGTTAAAGTCACTTTGATATAGCTCATTCAAAGTTTTGGAATCTGAAGCTACAGAACAGTTGCATCTTTATAGTTTTAAGGGCACCTTTTAACTAAGACAACACCTCTTCACTCATTGTCATTTATTATTTTCTGGCCTGTTTTCAAAGATAACAGTATTGCTGTTTTGCAGCGTGCAGCGAGAATGAAGGATAATGCAATTCAACTGTGGTAGAAATGATCTTTCATGCAATACTTTTGCTTTTTTCTCCTCTTTCTGTACCTCTTAGGCAAACTCAAATCTGATCCAGCGAATTCTCCTGAGAAGGTTTGAAGTATACCAGGAGAGTGAAAATCCATTCCAACAGCATGACCACATCTTGCATTAAAAAAAAATGGCTCAGGTACAGTCATCACAAGAAATCTTGGGTATATTATCTCTAAGACAGTATTCTCGAATCTGGCACCTCCAAATCTGTTGCATAATAACCCATATTTTCCTCAATCATCTCATTCCCCGAAATGACAGTAGTTATAAACTAACACATCTGGCACGTCCCAGGCTGGGAAAGATTCATTTAAGACCCTGAAAATCCATTATGAGTCCAGACAAAGGGGTGGGGGAGGGGTTTGCTAGCATTTGTAACACACCACCTGCAGGCTGACGTTTTCCAGTCTGAAAGAAAGCAGCTTATAACCAAACAACTATTTCTGTAGATAATGTCATTATTCGCCCTGCAACAGAAATAGGTAACTCAGTCTCTGATAGTCAACCTCCATCAAAGTTCACCCCTTTGTTCTTTTTCTGAATCTTCTCGCTTCATTAAGGAAAATCCTACCGATTCACATTTCACAGACAAATTACTTGTATCGGCTTCTGACCTTCCAGTGCGCGGCAGGAAATTAAACATATACTTTTACATCTATCCCATTTCAGCCTTCCTTAAAGTACAAGGTCTGGATGAATATGGTACTTTGAGAATTAAACCACCATGGCCCGGAGCCTTTCCATTCCTCTTTTATGAAAGCCAGACTTTTTCTGTCTTTCATATCAACATATTTTGTGAAAGAAGGTCCGCATCAGTCTTTGCTCTGACTTCTTCAGAGGTACTTCACAGCCAACAGCCAAACTCGTGCTGATTCCTGAAGGACCAGATGGATAATATTTAATTATCTGATCTAATAAGGCAAGAAAACCATTAAATAATCCCACCTCGGCCTCTCACTTTTAGTCCCCTTAGCTGACCATGTTTCTTCATTTTCGAATCTCTTCTGCAAAATAGAATATGCAGAGAACGGCACTTTGACACAAAGCCAGGGCTCCTTGCCACACTGAGAAATGAAATGAGGAGCATTCCAGACATTACATAATATCTGAAGCACAAGAAGCTTCAGGTCATTTGCTTTGGATAGAGACAAAACTGGTGTGGCTTGCATTTCCATAAAAATCCATCCATTCCAAACTAATCAATGACCTGGAATACCACTACCAATCAGGGACAATTTCAAACGTTACAGTGCAGTTCTTCCATTTTACAAAAGATATATTCAACGGTGTTCAATGAAGGCAACGGAGTTAACTTCAGTACCCAGAAAAACTAAAAACAAATCAAAACCCTTACTGCTTTTGCTCATACTCTTTTCTTTAATTAAGTCGAACATTTCCAGTGTCACTACCAAACACAAAAAGGGAAATGAACCAAAGTCTTTTGAACAGACTTTCGGCTCAGCTCATCTGAAACGCTTTTTACTAAACTGCCACATAAAGATAATGAAAAATTCAGAATTAACAAATGAAAATCCAGTTATTGCCTCAATACCGACTCTGTCTCCTGAAACTTACGACAAGTCATAAATATCTGAGGTTAGGTCCAGACTTGTAGAAATGTTCACACAACCCATCCATCATTATTATTGATGCTTCTTTAGATAGAGGAAGGAATGCTTTGCATGAGAAGCTTTGTGACCTTACAAGGAATAAAATAGGTTCTATAAGAGGCAAAGTTATGGGAGGGGAGCTATTCACCACTAACAAATAAAACAAGATTTGCTTCTTCCCAATATCTGAACATTTCTACATAGAGTATGCCCATAGATTGAAAACAATGCTTTTTGAATATGGAATGTGATTTTCCAAAGGGCTGAAGAATTTTTTTTTTAAATCTGTGGAAATCTTCAACTAAATATCGTCCCTGAAATATTCCCTTTCGTTCTTTCTTTCCAAAGCTTAACTGCGTCCAAATACATTGGTTTGGGTATAGAGTATTTTTAAATAGCCATTTAGACACAAGGGCTGTCAGTCCTCTTAAATACTGTTCTTGCTTTGATGAAAAAACAAGGATAAAGAAAACAGAGAGAATGTAACAGTATTCTTTTTCCATAGTATGAAGAGAGAAGGATAATAATTCTCATTCCTGAGAATTTGAGAGGAAAGAATATTATTTTGGACTGATTCTGTTAGAGGTGATGAATTCATGCAGGGGAATGAAGGTATAGTTCCAATTCTCAATGAAAAAAAAAGCTAAACTGTATGACAAAAATTATGAAGCAATGTCATCAACCATATTGGGAGTGTATGTGACAATGAGAATCGATAGGACAGTGGCATCTTATACTCCCATAAATGCTGATACTATAAGAACCAGAAATATGTTGTAGGAAAATCATTTTCTGAAAATGATTTTCTGCTAGGCAACATGAATGAGGTGTATGGTAATAATATTAGAAAATACAGCAAAAGTTATTTAGGGACCCCCCCCAAAATGAATAAGGGCAGTTGCAATTTGAGGAAGGAAGGAAGGAAGGAAGGGAGGGAGGATTTTTTCATTTAATTTATAGGCAATTGCAAATGCAATTTTACATGAGAATGAAAGAATATTGTATGACATAGGGAAAAGGCATATAGTGAAAATGAGAACAAATTGTTAACATTAAAAGAGAAAAATCATTCATCTTGATGGAAATTTTAAAAATACTTTTTGAAAATGAAGGGAGCTAAACAAGAAGCATTTAGCATACTGTATGGAATTTAAAATTACAGTGATTAAATGATTTGAGATTAAATAAATGAGGGAAGGCTGAAAGGGGTACTTTGGAGATTTATATGGGAATGATAGTGATAGGCTGAAAAGTGAAATTTATTATCTCAGGCCTTTAATTTCTTTGGCATAATATTTCTTACTTCTTTTCTACAATCTGCATAACTCATAAAGGGACAGGATAATAGGAATGTATATATTTATGTGCGGAGTAGTGAAAGGTAAGCCAAGTGCAAGGGATTAATTTCTTCACTGAAATAACAGATCTGTGTATAAATAATATGTATCTCAAGTTGCCAGGAAAAAACAATTTTATATTATGATCCCTTGTAATCATCCCTAAAATTCAAATGGAAGGACAATCAATTCCCATTTCAAAGTACACAGAAAATATAAACTGAGATAATATGCATTCTGAATTAAATGGCCTAATATTAGCCACGTAGTTTTTCATTGCTTCAGTTTGGTTAATTGGTTATTATGGTATTATTCACAGTATTCATACCACAATTAAATATTTCATTATTGTGTGTATTAATATTCATTTATTATAACAATCAAAGTATTTTATTCCAAGTGCTTTATTTTGATTGCTTTTCAAATATTTTGTTTTCCTTATGCTGTTTGAGTGGATTGTTGTTTGCCAACAGAGATGCTGAAATTTATTTTATCTTCTTCGAGCCATTTTAGGTAATGGCACACATTCATATACAGTAGCTACAGAGTTTTAGGTTCATTCCCCTTCCTCTAAACCAGCATCCAACCAGTACTGGATGCATACTGTAACTATTAAAATCATTATCAACAATAACACTATCATCCCCCAGTGAGGCCCTGCCTTGACATGCTCTGAAGAAGAGGAGAGCTATGGCAGAGGTACAATGGGCAGGTTTCATCAGAGGAGTTAGATGAAAAGTGTTTTCCCATAAACAATATGGTGAAACATAACTTACAGAAACCTGTCCCAGATCAGTCATCACTTGAGTAAACAAGGATCATGCTGGGTACTGAGATTCCTAGACATCATCTGGTGACAAATGGGCTACAGAACTCGGGACTGTTGGCTGAGCAACAGGGCAATCTTCAAGATTACTAGAAGAAAAGTTGCTCACTCATAGCAAATAAATGAAGATTGAAAACAAAGAAATAATGATTTGCTATTAACAATCAAGTCCAATGAGAAGCTGATACCTGAAATGAATGCACCAGTTCTAGAAAAAAACATCCTCAGAATCAGAAGTAACACAACAAGGCTATTAGCTCAATGTCATCTATTATACAAAATAAAGTATTCACAAAAGTACAGTAGAATTGGAAGATCTACCCAGGGCAAATTCACTCTTTCTGTTGTTATTACAAGTTTTTTTTCATTTCAACTTTTCCTCTTTCTCCTCCTCCTTTATTCAAGCTGTATTCCTCCTATTTCTTTGGATTGAACAGATGAAAATCACAAAATACAAAGATCTAGAAAGAGGAGTAGATTGTGGCCAAAGGAAGCAATGACAGCACCAGTAATAACAAGTGCTTTGGGTGCAATTCCAAAACATCGGGAGTACCACTTAAACACCATCAGCATTGACACAATCACTACCAGTCAATTGCAAAAAGAAAGCAGCTTTACTTGGAACAACTTACATCCTGGGACAATAACTTTTAACACTGTCAAACAACGACATTTGCCTATCCCAGGTCCTCATGAAGGACTTGGATAAAAATGCCAAATCCAATCTAAACATCTGGCTAACTGTGTGACCAACCATAATAATACAATTTCTTGTCCCTGAAGGAAACAACTAATGAGATTTTCTCTGGGTGAACTAAGCAGAGGCTAAATCTTCTTAATGCCAAAGAGCACTGGGGGAGGGACTGGATTTTCTTCGACTTTGCTGCTGAGTTAGACATCCGGACACTTCATATTTAAAAAAAAAACCTTTTCAGTGAAATCTTCCCTTGGTTTTAATTTAGCAGGTATTTACACCTATCCAAGTGAAAACACTGAAAACTTGTTTGAAAAAGTAGATAGAATGGAAATCTGCTTTTGCAGCAACACTGGCAGCAGCAACAGTCTCAAAACTGAATATCCATTACACACCCAAGCCTGCATTCCCATTTTCTTCTATCTGGCTGGAATCCAGAAATTACCCCTTGCCAGTTTTCTTAAACCCTGCTTAAGAAAATGGGAGGGAAGCAATGCCATTAAATCCCATTGGGCTTGAGGACTTGCTTTCTTTATCTCACAGAAACATGAGGAATCTTGTTGTTGTTTTTTCAAGCACCCATTGCTCATTCTGAGAACTCAGGTGACAGACTTCACAAGACAACTTGGCTTTACTTTCTGTGACTTATTCTATAGTACTCATCACTCTGGCACTCTATAAGCATTTGACTCATGTCATCTGTTCCCCAGGCAGAAGCTGATGACCTTCATACTATCCAGAAAATACAGCTGTTCCCACCATTCCTTTTCCTTCACTGGTTCCCAGACATACTTCATACTGCCCTGGTTGGAGCCTCTACTATAGATTGAGGCCAGGGACAGGAGCAATCCTGAGTTAGCAAGTGAAAAAAAAAAAAAAGGCAAATAAACTGCGGTTGTTGAGCTTTGCTTACTGGGCTCAGTTAATATTGACCCTTAGGAATACTGTACAAACCATGTTGGGGGGCAGTAGTCCATTGGACTCCTTTACAGAAGAAGCAAAGAGTAAATGAAATAAATCCAAAAGGATTCTTCTAGATGCAGAGCTCAAAGCAATGAGCACTCCCATAAAGTATGTTTGCATGCATTGTGGATATTAGCATTTGCATTTGAGTTTTTCTGTCCATTTGATTTTTATTTTATTTTGTCTGCTAAGAGGGCTAAAAATGCCTTTGGGGCCTCTTTTGTGGTTATTATTTAGGAAATCAGAGATCAAGAACCTCTTACTTCTAGCCAATATGTTATAAATCCGTTTAAAAACTGACTGAAGTCTGCTAAGAAACACTGTGTTTCGTGTTTTGCTGCAGTTTTTCTGTATAATCCAGAGGAAGCAACTCTCTTGTATCAAGTACGGATGGTAAAAAAAAAAAATGTAAATTGGTGTAACCTTGTGCAATTGAGAAGACGCAGAACTTCTGAGGTTCTTGTTATCATACAACGTAAGTAAAGGCAAAAAGAAAAATGCTTGCTTGCATGGAGCTGGTCTCTAATGGTGCACCAGGGTGTTTGTGCCCGAAAGCTAAATTGTACGCAATGGCAGTCTGAATCACCTACCATCCATGCTGTCTTCACGATGTATATTGAAGTTTTCATAGGAATCCCTGCGGATGAGTGGATCTGATGTGTTGTAGTCCACTGAGACGCTTGGGCCATTCTCTAAATGTTCCATGCCTGAGAAGCAAGGATAGTGTCATGTCAGGATCAGAGCTTTTGGTGTAGGGGCAGTGAGGAAAAAAGGAGTAACATGATAAAGTAAAGAACGGAATAAGATAAAAGGGTAGTGGGTCTAATCTATCATAGATATACCTCCCTATGAGAAAGTCAAGACATGAAGCCAGATTGCCCAGTTAAGCTATCGAAGCAAGGAGGAAATGTATCTAGAATCGAGGCAATAGCCAAAGAATTTGCCCAAGGAGTAAGGAAGTATATAGATCAGGGAAGAATTATAAGCACAAAAGGACCTCTCTGTTTACTGTAAGAACAGTAGCTATTCAGGAACGTAATGAATGGAATTTTAGTTCACTGGGCAAAGGGAAATGGCCATCTGTTTGTGAGGGCTTGCAGCTCCTGGTAATTCAACAATTATCTGCTAATATTGACTCAACTGTGGATTTGAATATTTCAGTACTGATACCAGAGAAAAATAATTACATCAGGCCACTTATCCTGGCAGCAAGTTTAACAAAACAAATGTACAACTTCTGAGGCCTATAAATGGAGAGGGGTAAAAGGAAGAAAGGAAATGGTGACTATTACAAAAAAGTAAATACCTTGAATCTTCTCGGGACCATAGGAGAATACAAATTCCACTTTCCCATACTCAGGAAACCGCTCATCTAATTTATTTAAAAAAAAAAAAGACAAAATGGTATTCAGTAGGCATGTTCTTTGAACAGATGAGGCATTATGTATGATTGTGCATGTGACAAATAAAATTTGAATTTGAATTATAGAACGGCCTGTGCACAATCCAAAACATACAAGACCACTGGTGGTTCAAAGTGTCTAAGCAGGTAAGAAAGGTAAGAAAGAAGGTATTGGGAAGACCAGATGAAATATGATCAGTTGTAGATTCCAAGCCTGAATTCAATTACAGTGGTAGGAAGACTGGTAGGAGGCTCTGAGCAGATCAGCTGGTGGGCTGGCACACAGGGCATGTGGAGAAGAGTATATCAATTCTGCCCTAAATCATCCACATGTCTCCTCTAGATTTTTTTTTTTCATCCAAAACACCAGAACACCAAAATGCTCCAAGTTGCTATTTGGCTGGATCATGACTCACTCAAACCAGTCTCTCCAAGCTTCCAAACCACCATGCGTTTGCTTTGTGCATGAAGCAAGACAAATGGTTCACACTTCTAAATGTCAGTTTATAAATATACTCAGGCTGATAATAGTATAGTGGTTAATGGGCCAGTCTGCAGGGCTTGTTGCACTTCATAAGAGAATGGGAACAGAAGATTCTCTGTTTCCTGACAGGGAAATTGACTTCATGGTTGTTATACGGAAAAGATTATAGCTCTCTCTTTGGCTATTCCTTAGGTGAGGATTTCAGAACTTCAGGGTTTTGTCTGCCTCTATATTCCATTACAAGATGGCTCATCTTCAGCCAGCATAAGTGGAGCCAACCCAATTCCTATTCTAAAATGGCTTTTTGCACCTGGACCTGGTCTCTGCCTTTTCTCTATTTCTGAGAGGAGGCAACTCTCCATTTATAATGTGCAAAATGAAAAAAATAAATTTGTTTGGGGATCTTATTCTCTTCAAGCATGGACAGGGACTGTTAACAAGGCAGAGGAGCCCCTCCTCCTTTCTAGTGGAGTCAAGAATTTCCTTTTGGATAGCTGGAATGGCCGACAGCCATACAATCATTATTTCCTCGAGCACTGATTTTTGTCCACTACTGGCAGAACAATTAGAGTAGGATCTGCTGTCTGATATTTCAGTGCTCCATAAAAACGTGAGGGAATTTATTTATTTTTTTAAAAAAAAACCTCTTAGACTGTTTTTGCAGACTTCTAGACAGATACATACAATTTTAAAATGACCAACTACAGTAAAATCTCATTCAGCAAACAAAAAGAAGATAGAGATGGTAAAATAAAGAGAATCATAGGCCTAAATACCAACTTCGGTACGTTCCAGATACAATCTAACTTAACATAATCAAACACTACACAGAATATCTGAGGATGATAATATAAAACAATGGGATGCCATGCAATGGTTACAATTACAGTACAGTACAGTAACTGAATTTCTCACAAGTCCTCACTAAATAAAGTGAAATGCCTTCTAAACTCAAGATATACTAAAAAAATACTGATTTTTTTCCTCCCAAGCACACACCCTGGTACCATAGAGGGAATCATTCTAGAAAAGCCACAGCTTGGTTACAATGGTCCCCACAATGTCGTGCATTTTATTACTATGAGTCACCCACTCACTCTCTTTTCTTGAACAACATTGTCTTTACCTTTAAAGGCATCATCCAGGTCCTCTTTATTGAAGACAATAGCCAAATCATGAATGGCACAGGTATGGAACTGCACCCGAAAGATTACATCCCGCGTCGGGCTACGGAATTCCTTGTGATAGCACTTTAGCTGCCAGTGAAAGAGGGCATAAAGGAAAGAAAATGAAACATGCCATCACCTGAGAGCCTACCTGAAAATGGGAACGATTCTAGCCTTTTGCAGGAATTCTATGCTTGAGTCCTTTGGTGCTGTAAAGACATCACTTCTCTGCATTTCCCCACAAAGACAGTAAACTCTCCGTAAGTACATGGAATAGAGACTACGGGTTGTGACACCCTTAAGAAACACTCCTATTCTGGAGTCTTTAAATGGGGTGCCAACTTTTATGGTTGAAAGACCTACAGTGATAAAAATGAAAACATACACGCTTTGACTCTTACCAAAATATCTCCCTTTAAGAGGAGTCCTGGTTCTATGGTGATACAGATGCTCGTCTGGCTGTCTCCCTGCACATTGCTACAAAGAAGTAGAAAGAAGCAAAATGTGGAAGACAATCAAAGCAATTCAATAGCTAAGATTCATTTCATCTGCCATGTCCAGGCAACAATTATAAGGTGGTGTCATAAAATGTCAAACCAAGACCAGGAAAACCCATGTTTCAAGTTACTGGTCCATCACGCTCCCTCAGCCCAATTTACCTCATAGGGTTGTTTTGGAGAATATATGGGAGAAATAATTGCTATATGAATGTGATAAATAAATAAAT
>JAEANM010002728.1:0-23826 GCA_017656035.1 Myanophis thanlyinensis | reverse complement strand
ATAAATAAATAAATATGTTTAGAATTAGAGAAACTGTTTATATTTTTCTGCATTTTTCAGTGTATATTTGATTTGGAAGTCTGGTATAAGGTAGAAATCAAAATATTGCTAGATGTTGCAAGTATATGATTTAGATTTTCTTCTGTTCATTTTTGTTTGTTTATTTTGTCCTCCAAGTGATTGAGACATGTCTGAAGTTAAATAGAAGTTGGAGGACCATCTTTCTTACCAGGACAAAGTCCATATAAAGTAAACCCCAACTCTATCCTTACACAATACGTTTTTCCCTTTCTTATAAAGGAAGCAAGAGCTGTTTTGCACATGGTTTTTTACATTTGAGTTATAAGGTACCTGAAAAATAAAAGAAGAAAGATAGTAATCAAAGCTTTTGAAAAAGACGTTTAAATCTGAAGTGGGAAAGTTTTTGCCATGTTTGCTGGTTTTAGCTCACTTAGCTGAAAAGTTTCCTGGTTTGTATCTTTGACAGAAAGTTTCAAAGTTTTCTTTCCCACTCATGGTGATCATGCCACAATCCTGACTTTTTTCACCACAGCATGTGAATATCCCTGATGTCTAGGGAAAGGGTGAAATCTTGGGGAAGGAGTTTGGTGAGATTCCTACTCTCATCAACTGAAAACACCCGATCTGTGTTATGAAGCATCAGTACCAGGCTGACTTTATCTAATTGTATGAGGCTCCTGTTTGGATGCAGTAAGGCTATGTAGGAAAATATGTAGGCTATGGGAAAATATCTCAAGAAAAGGCGAGGTTATCAAGAAATTACACAAGTGTATTCATAAAATCTTCAGCAATCAAGAGAAATCTCTCTTATCCACTGCTAAGACCTCTAACTGAACAAACTTGTTCAGAATTAAATCAGATGGTTTTGAACTATATTGGGAAAATGCAAATGTAGAAATAGGCCCAAAGCTCTGCTCTGTTCTGTTCTGTCTGCCAATGGACAAGGGACATCTTTAAGGCTTCAGTTCTTTGACCTTCATAATCTGAGATGGACTAGACTTGGCGATCTTAACAATTGTGGAACTGGTAGATGTCCGAAGCTTCAGCAGTTGACAGAACTCAGCCAACTTTCCCAAGCTACCTCAGGGATGGTTTGGGTTAATATTCAGATAAGAAAGCAATATCTGGATTGTAGCTCAATTGGGAGATTGTAGAAAGGAACAAAGAACTTTTGAAACCCTGCCCAAAAATGCATGGATGGGTCTCCAGTAGTGAATCTGAGCTTGATCTGAGTTTCAGGGTATTTTTTCAAGTATCCCAAAGCCCTGTCCCTCCTCTGGAGTGTAGTTCATTGAATTTGCTCATTGGCTTTTAATTATATTAAGCAATTAAGGCATCAGCCATGGCATTTGTAGGTGTGAGAAATGGTACCCATGGAGTAAGAATTGGTGCAATGGGCTTCCTGGGCAGTTTCTGAGGAAGGCATTTTCCAGAAAGGGAGGGAGGAGACAAGAGGAAGCACATCCTGGAACTGGATTGGAGACTGAGGAAGTGAGATGGATAGCCTCTTCCTAGAATCTGCCAGGGTGCATCTGTTAGGGTAAAAGGAGAAAAGGTTTAGTGGGGCCAGATTCTGTGGGTTGAGTGTAAGATAAAAAAAAAGAATTGAACTCTAGCTGAATTGCTCATTATTTTTATCTTAGCTTGAGAGTAGGGAAGGCATAGTGTGAATCAAAGCATTTGCCACCAGTGCAGAAAGGATGCTTACGTGGTCTTCTCTTGAGAATGGGGATATCTCCTTGTGCTTGAATAACTTGACATTCTTCCACAACTGTATGATTACTGCCCCTCCCTTAAGTGAATAAAGCCACGTGAAATGTATTTATTTCAGATGCACTTCTATGCTTTAAGCAGAATAATTCAATATTAGAAAAGTGGTTTGAAATGTTTTAGCTATTAACAGTGATGAAAATGAGTTAAAAGCCTTCATATAATTCAAATTCAATTAAAGCAATGTTCATGAATTGGGTGCCCTCCAAATGTATAGAGCAGTTCCTGCAGTTCTTTGGTACTTGTAGGGTTCATAATGGGCACTATGTACACTATGCCCACTGTTAAGGATAGTCCCCTGTTAGAAGAACAGGTGTGCAGCGAAGCATTGTGAGAGTGGTGTGGTAAAATACAAAACCAGGATACAGAGACACTGAAAAGAAAAATAGGTTTTTACTTCCTTGGAAATAGAGGTTTTGCAAAGTCCATCAATCAGTCCAAATTCATACACAGTCAAGTCAGTCAGTCAGTCATCAAACAGTTCAGTTCAGGAATAATCCAATAATCAAAATCCAGTAACAAATATACAGTTCAGTACACAGAGCTTGCAAACAGTAGCAACTCACAGTAGATCCTCACTGGTTAATACACGGCAGCAACTACTCAGCAATTCCAGTAACCAGTAATCAATAACCCACATCTACAAGTGATTCTGGCTCCTTCTTATTGCTGCTTGAGGAAGCAGCAGCCAATCACACTTTCCTTAAAGTTACAGTACTTAAAGTTAAAGTAACAATCCTGGTTAATATATTGTCAACTCAACTGTTAGTTTTACATTCCTAACATACTCTCCTTTGGGTAGACAATATATACAAACTTACAGTCTTAGTCTGTATTCTTCACAACACATTTTATGCTTTACAGTGCCTTGTGCTTTTATAAAATAGTCTGCTCTATTGTTTTCAAACATACAATACTCTAAAACAGTGATAGCGAACCTTTTAGAGACCGAGTGTCCAAACTGCAACCCAAAACCTACTTATTTATCGTGAAGTGCCAATATGGAAATTTAACCTGAACAATGAGGTTTTAATTTAGAAAAAACAACTCATACATGATTAATGACTTTTCTCTGAAAAAAAAAGCCACCATAACAGAGTTTTCAATGAATCAAACAACTTTTTATTGAAAAGTAAAAGTTTGCATTTGGCATGCTTTTGATTAATGTAACTTTGCTGTTGTATGCATGCTGATAATTTTTCTAACCTTAGCTCATACTTTGTAAGTTTGAGAGCAACACTTGCAGCACTCAGATCATCTGTTAGTCTGTTCCTGGTGTCAGATTTGATATAATTCAAAGCTGAAAACAACTCAGAAGCATAAGATGATCCAAACAAAGTAAGGAAAGCAATCCCAAGTGCTTTCATTGACTTAAAATTATTTGGCAGAGAATTCCATACTTTAAGGATTTCATTTTCAGAAGTAACTGTGTCAGAACTAATGGTGCTGTCCTTTGTCATCTTTTCTATCTTCTCAAGTGTTTTATGTAGGTCATAGAATTTATTTTTCCACATAGAATTTTCTTGAAATTCCAATAGTTCCATTTCCAAAGGATTCCCTCCCTCCCATTTCTGTTTTTCTCTCTTTTTCCTATCCCTCTTTCTCTCTCCCCCTTTCTCTTTTCCCTCTTTCCCCCTCCAGTTCTCATTTCTTGCTCCCTCTCCCTCTGCCTTCTCTCCTCTGTGTCTGAGGAGAAAGCAGACAGCTGTGGCTTCCTTTCTTCATGACCCCCTGGATGGCTTTTAAAGAGCCAGGAGGACGTGTGTGCACGCAAGAAAAATGTGTTTGGGTGAAGGATGGGCTTGCTAAAGGGAGGACAAAAACTTTTAAAAGGAGACATGAGGAGTTGCTGCTGTGCTTTTTCTGCTTCATGCACCCCCCTGGATGGCTTTTAAAGAGCCAGGAGAATGCGTGCAAGAGAAAACATTTTGGGGCAAGGGATGGGCTCACTGAAAGCAACGGGAGGACGAAAACTTTTAAAAGGAGACCCGAGGAGTTGCTGCTGTGCTTTTCCTGCTTCACGTGCCATCCTGGATGGCTTTTAAAGAGCCAGGAGAATGTGCGTGCAAGAGAAAATGTTTTTGGGTGAGGGATGGGCTTGCCAAAATGCAGCTGATGGCAGGAAAACATTTTTGGCGAGGGCTCTTCTGATTTCTCTGAGCCTGATACCCGGGATGGGCATGCGCCTTTGGCGAGCTCAGCCGCTTGCTTGGGAAGTTTATTCCACTTGTATCCCACTTGTGCACATCCTCCTGGCTCTGTAACAGAAGCCAGAACCAGAAGCTTTCTTCCTTCCATTGTGCTTTGGCTCTTTAAAAGCCATCCAGGGGGGCGTGTGAAGCAGGAAAAGCACAGCAGCAACTCCTCGGGTCTCCTTTAAAAGGTTTTCCTGCCTTTGCTACGCTTGCTACTCTTGGGTGAGCAGTTGGCCTCGCCAAAGTGCAGCAGAAGGCAAAAAAAAAACATTTTTGGCAAAAGCTCTTCAGCTTTCTCCGAGCCTGATCCCTGGGGTGGGCATGCGCCTTTGGTGGTTACTCCTTAGCTGGAAAACTTTTAAAATGAGACCCGAGTTGCTGCTGTGCTTTTCCTGCTTCATGCGCTGCCCTGGATGGCTTTTAAAGAGCCAGGAGAACGTGTGCAAGAGAAAATGTTTTGGGGAGAGGGATGAGCTCGCCAAAGCGCAATGGAAGGAGGAAAGCATATTGTTCTGGCTTCTGTTACAGGTCTCCTTTTAAAAGTTTTCATCCTCCCATTGCTTTCAGTGAGCTGAATCCTCACCCAAAAACATTTTCTCTTGTGTGCATCCTCCTGGCTCCTTAAAAACCATCCGGGGGGGGGTGTGTGCGTGAAGCAGGAAAAGCACAGCAGCAACTCCTCGGGTCCCCTTTTAAAAGTTTTCCTGCCTTTGCTATGCTTGCTATTCTTGGGTGAGCAGCTGGCCTCGCCAAAGTGCAGCAGAAAGCAGGAAAACGTTTTTTGCAAAAGCTCTTCAGCTTTCTCCGAGTCTGATCCCTGGGGTGGGCGTGCACCTTTGGTGGTTACTCCGTAGCTGTGGGCCTGTCCCCCTTTCCATCATACCCTCCTCCTGGAACCCATTCCCACCATGCCAGCTGGGCCAGACAGCAGATTACGTGACCATACTCAAAGCAGTTGGGCCTGATCCACAATGGAAGAAAAGCAGGCAAGGTCTGGGTTTTAGAGCAGCTTGGCTCAGGGCACGTAGTGATGAGGGAGGGTCTGGGAGCTGCTTGGTTAGGGAAGGTCTGGCCTGGAGCATGTGGTCCAGGCGATCAGAGACAGAAGGTATGGGTCTGGGAGCAACTTTGCCTGGAACACGTGGTCCAGGCAATTAAGTGAGCAAAATGTAGGAGCAGCTGGGCGCGACATGTACCCACAGAGAGGGCGCTGCATGCCACCTGTGGCACACATGCCATAGGTTCACCATCACAGCTCTAAAACAATCATTTTACTTCTAACATTCAGATATCTTAGGTCTGTATGCTTTGACCTGGTTTTAATAGAAATATTTGATGCCATTTGAATTGTTGACTGGTTGTCTTCATAAAGAGTAATAGGCTCTTGTATCTTTAATCCCATATCTAATAGGAGTTGTTTATAAACAACCAGATCCATACATAGCAATGATAAACAAGAAAATTCAGCTTCTATTATATTGAAACTCAAATGTTTCTGGCAAATAGATCTCCATCCTATCAGTACTTTCCCTAAGAATATACATATACCTGATGTTGACTTTTGAGTTGTAGCATCTGCTGCAAAACTGGCATCTGCATATGCATTTAATGTTAACTCATCTTTGGGTTCTAGATACAATGAATAATGCATTGTATTTAGATACCTTAATATTCATTTTGCTGCTTGCCAATGCCTCTCAGTAGGTTCACTATTATATCTTGCCAATTGGTTCACACAGTAAGATATATCCAGCCTCGACCAGTTATTTAGGTACGATAAACTGCCAATTATAGATTGATAAATCAAATATCAAATATTGGGCTTTTTTCATCACTTTTGTAAGTTTTCAGTAATTGGTTGATTTTTTCGGTCTGTGAGATTTTATAACCTGCTCTGGTCTTGTCAATTTTTAGACCTAAATACTATTTTATCTCACCAAGATTTTTTATTTTGAACTGTGTTTTTAACATTTCAATGGTATCATTAGCCTCTTTCTCTGTTTTCATTATTAAGGCAATATCCTCTGTAAACAGTAGTAAAATGATATAACACCATCAATTTCTTTCCTAAACAGACAAGGATCAGCAATACTAGCCTTAAATCCCATCTTGGCTAGTTGCTTTACAATACATTGGTTCCACTCATATCCTGATTGCTTCAAGCCATAAAGGCTTTTCTTTAATCTTCAGCAATCAGTCTGATTATCTGTTGCTATTCCTAAAGGCTTCTTTAGGTAAACAATGTGCTGTAAAGGTACATGCAAGTATGCCATTTCTACATCTAAGTAGTTTATCCTATAACCATATTTAACTGCCCAAACTAGTGCTGCACGCAAATTTGTGGCTTTTAAACTGGGTGCGAACACTTCATCGTCGTCGCTGGCAGATTGATCAAATCCTTGAGCAACTAATCGGGCCTTATGGTTACATCTATGCCTGTTTTTATCTTAAAGATCCATTTACTTCCTATTGCATGTTTACCTGGTGGTAACTTTACGTTCTCATAAACATCTAAATCCTTTAAGGATTTAAGTTCCTTATTTATCGCTTATCCTTATATGCATTCCAGGCTATCTGATCCTCTTTTGGATACAGACTAATTTCATTATACATAGCAGGAACTTTGTTTACATTACATGCAATAGTAGCCTGATATCTCTCAGGCAGGCGAGATACTCTGGTAGAACGTCTAGGTATTACAGGACTTAACTCTACCTGTTCCTGTTCCTTTAATTGTTCCTGCATCTGCTCTTCCTCTTTAATTGCTTCTGCTGCAGGTTTTACTATATCTTCTTTATTAGGGACTTGGGTGTCAATGATTATATCATTGTTTGAGTCTAATTTACTCCACCCAATATGTTCCAAAAATTTTGCACTTGCGCTAGAGTAAACATTTGCCGCACCTTTATCCCAAAACCTATATGACCTATGGTTAGAATTATATCCAACAAAATATAGCTATCTAGCTTTTTGCTGCCCTTTGCTTCTTACTTGTGAGGGAATGTGCACATATGCTGGTGCTCCAAACATGTGTAAGTAGTCTAAATTTGGTTTTCTGTCATGCCACAGAGTGAATGGCAGTTCACCTGTTGTTGAATTCACCACATTATTAAAAATTTGGTTGCTACACATTATAGTCTCACCCCATAATGATTCAGGCAACTCTGAACCAGCTATCATTGTTCTGGCCATGGCCTGTAAGATTTGCCCCCTTCTTTCCACAAATGCATTGTACTATGGTCGATAAGGAGCAGATAGCTTATGCTGTATTCCAGCTGACTTAAGCATAATTTGTAATTAGTGAACTCAGTCTCATTATCAGTCACAACAGTGATAACCTTAGCTTTTATCTTTCTCTCCGCAAACCTCAGCCAATTAAAAAAAAATGTTGGAATGTTTCTGTCTTAGACTTCATTAGGTAATAGAAACCGTATCTGGAATAATGGTCCATGATACTTAACATATAACAGGCACCTCCGAAACTAATTTTTTAGGTCCAATAACGTCTGCAAACACAACCTCTAAAGGTTCTTTAGTTTTGAAACCATTAATCCTGTTGGCTGCCCCAGCTAATACAATTCAAACAGGCAGATGGGAGCCTAATGTGGGGTGCACTAGCCACCCTCATGACCGAGCTGCTCCGCTTAGATGTGGGCAGCCATTGGGAAATCAGGCTCATGGTGGCTCCCAAGATAACCGATCCCCTAATACTGGGGCTGTCCTAGCTTGACAAGTGGAGCTGAAACATTACATGGGAGAAGGGATTTAGGAAACTGAATATAGCCCCTGGCCCCTCTCTGCCACCACCAAATGGCCTCCTCAGCCTTGAGTACCCTAACCAGCTGAAGACAAACAAGGAAAACATGGCTGCTACTCTGGGGGTCACCTCCTACCTGATGGACATGCCTCCAGAATACCAGGACCTCGCAGAAGTTTTTAGCAAGCAAGAATGCAATGTGCTCCCTCCCCGGCCCACAGAGTGTGCTATTGAGTTCATGCCAGGGGCCATCATGCCAAAACCAAAGATGACATGACACCAAAAGAGCTGGCCGAATTGAGGAAGTACATCGACAAGAACCTTGCATGGAGGTTCATCCAGCCAGTGAATTCCCAGATGGTGGTCTCATTCTATTTCATAGAAGGATGGGTCAGTGAGTTTATGTGTTGATTTCCATGGGATCAACGCCATGAGTGTGGAAAACACCTACCCGCTCCCACTCATGAAAGAGCTGCTAAATCCTCTGGCCAAGAGAAAGATTTTTAAAAAGCTGTATTTGCGAGAAGCATATTACAGTGAGAATCAGAGAAGGGGACGAGTGGAAAACCGCCTTCAACTGCCTCTTGGGGAGTTTCCAATTCAAAGTAATGCCATTTGGGCTGCAAGGGGCGCCCATTGTGTTCATGCAGTTAATCAACAAATTCCTGCATGATCACCTCTACCAGGGGGTCCTGGTCTACCTGATCGATATTCTTATCTTTTGTGAGACCGTTGAAGACCACATGAAACTAGTCCGGCAAGTCCTACAAAAATTACTTGCCACCAAACTGTATGCCAAACTGTCCAATGCAAATTTCATCGCGATGGTATTGATTACTTGGACTATAGAATCTCCAGCGGTAGAATCTAGATGGACTCGAAAAAAGTTTTGGCTGTTTGGACTGGCAACCTCCCTGAACCCGATGACAGTTACAAAGTTTTCTGGGGTTCACCAACTTCTACTGGCAGTTCATTCTGGCATTTGCTCAGGTGGTGCTGCCACTAACTAAACTGCTAAAAACTGAGGAGGGAAACCCCAAACCACGGCCAACCCAACCACTGCAATGGATAATGACATGCCAAAAGGTGTTTGAAAGTTGGAAGCAGCCGTTCGCACAGGAACTAGTCCTTGAACATCCTGATCCAGAAAGACCTTTCGTCATCCAAACTGATGCCAGCGATGTTGCACTGGTGTCAGGGTTCCACACATCACCAATGCAATCAGCATTCCAAAGAAGCAAAGTTCAAAGAATAAGATTTTATTGAAGACATTGTTCTGGTGCGATCTGTTGAAATCCCGAATCTAAAGCTTCCGGGATTTCTTCACCCAAGTTCCACCCCACTAATTATCACATGTTAATTACTGTCCAACCATTTCAAAAAGGAGTCCAACGACTTCTGAAGACACTTCCCATGCCAGGTGCAAAATGCGAAGAAAGATTCTCATGAGAACTAAACTTAAAAAGAATGAAAACAAGATAAGTTGCCGCTTCTAACTCCCCTTTTGCCATTTGCCAGCTGTGGATCGGGGCCTGGAGGCATTTTCAGTTTTCGGAAGCCTTTTTCCCACGAAATGGTGGGGCCCTATTTGTCCAGCCAGGAGAGTCCCAATATTAGGGGATCGGTCATTTTGGGGGCCACCACTAAGCAGATCATCTCCTAGTGGTCGCTCAACTCTAAACAGAGGGGTTTAGTCATCAAGGTGGCAGGTGACCCCCCATTAAACTCCTGTCTGCTTGTTCAAAATGTATTGGCCGAGGAAGGGGCTGGGTGTGAATGCCTAGTTCCTTCACTATTGATTGGCTCACCAGACATCTCATGCAATCTGTATCTAACAGGGTATCTAGGCTCTTATGCTTCCCTGAGCTTGGGAAGGCTAACCTGGCCTCAAGTAGGAAAGAAGGGACGTCCACACTCACCATCGGGTCGTCGCTTTCATTGTCGTCGCTTGACTCTGGGCTGTCCAGCGGGGTCAGCGGCTCTGCTTCCTCGGCCAGAGGTTCCAAGGCTTGTTTCACTAACTTTCCCCTGTCTTTGGGCTTCCTTGCTGGTGCTTTCTTTGGCTTTGTAGTGGCCCCTTGCTTTGAGAGTGGGACCGGCGCTGGCACGAGGTATTCATAGGCCCGGTGGCTCATCTGGCCGCATCTGAAGCACATCACCTGTGTTGCGCTGGCTCCAGAAATTGGGCGGGGAGTTGTGACTGCTGGTCGCTGGGCCTGGGTTTTCCGCACTGGCTTCGCCGTTGGGGCCTTCCACTGAGGGTAGAGCTTGAGGTGCATCGCCACCGTTAGGTGATACCAGTCGTGGATACTCTCAGGAGCTCCTCGAATCCCGCATGCCTGATGAAGCTCCAGGTCCAGGCCCTCCTTGTAATAATGAATCAGTAGATGATCAGGCCAGTCTCGGAGTTTTCTGGCCACCCTGTGGAACTCCCAAATGTAGTCCTTTGGGTGTCTGCCCTTTTGTTTGATCTCTTTGATTGCAGCTTCAGCCACTTCCCGTTGTGCGGTGTCCTCAAAACGCTCACTCACTGCTTGCATGAAGTCGTTGAAGTTGTCCAACTCAGGGGTTTGTTACTGGTTCATCTCAGCCACCTATTCCACGGCTTCCCCTTCCTTCATCGCCCGGGTGATAGCAATCATCATCTCCCGTTCAGTGGCATAACGATGGCCATGCTTGTTGAAATGCAGGCGGATGCAGTTCAGGAAATAGGCCAATTTTGTCGGGGTCCCATTGAATGTCGCTTTGAGGGGGCGGCCTCAGCACTGCTGGCGGTATTTGGGGCGCTGGCTGAGCCTGTGCAGGCCATGGGGCTTGTGGCTGCACCAGAGTTGGGGCCACCCAAGCCGGCTGAGCTGGGCCCACTGGCATTGGACCCATCCTTGCCCCGGGTAGAAAGCCCAACCTGGTGTGATCTGCACTGCAGGCGGAAGTCAAGGCACCTGCCGGAATCCCATGAATTCCAGGGCTGGGGTGGGCGAAGCTGCCTGCAATCTGGGGCTTCCTGCACTGGTTTCCACGGCTGGTGAGCTGGGTGGGGAACCCTCCTGGCACAAGCCTGGCCCAGGCCAGCATTGCGCTGCTCCGATTGCTGCCTCCCCACCGATCTGTGGGGCAAAGGAGAATTTTGGAGGTTGAAGCACCCATTCAACTGGCGGCACGGCCTGGAAACGGGATGCGCTCCCCACATATATGTGCTCCAGTTGCTCCTGCAGGCTCTCCATGGAGATGGCTCGAGTAGAGGGTGGGATGACTCGGCTTCTTGTCTCCACCGCTTTGATCTCTCCCTTCAGGCACATGTCAGTTGAGGCAACGGGTGAATTCTGGGCTCTGGGGCACCTAGCAATCCCTGGGGAGCCACCTCCGGAGCTGGTCGAGGTACTTCTCCCAGAGTGCTCGACCAAACCACTTTCCCTTTCGGTCGGGCTCCATGTAGGATTTCTGGTTCCGTGCCTGAGGCTTCCACAATGGCGGTCAACGTCGTCTCCCTCAGGCTGGCAGACTTGTTGAGAGCTGCCACCGCTGCTCCCATAGGCAAACTCGTGGCAGCGATGGTTTTCTTTTCCATCTTCCTTGAGCTCTTTCGCAACCCGAGGCTACGGGAGAGCACTGGGTCTCAAGACTCCAGCCGCCAAGATCAGCAGATTTTGCTTCTTAGGGAGATTCGGGATGTCAGGGTTCCACATAACATCACCAATGCAATCAGCATTCCAAAGAAGCAAAGTTCAAAGAATAAGATTTTATTGAAGACATTGTTCTGATACGATCTGTTGAAATCCCGAATCTAAAGCTTCCGGGATTTCTTCACCTAAGTAAAAAAGTTCCACCCCACTAATTATCACATGTTATTATTTTTATTTGTCACGATTTCTATACCGCCCCATCTCCCAAGGGACTTGGGGCGGTGTACAGCCAAGTAAAACATATATACAATATACTGTATCCATAAACCAAATTAAAATTAATTAAATTAAGGCTGAAAATTTTAAAATAAACAATTAAAATTTAGACTAAAATTCCAATTAAAATTGGCATCATAAAATTTAAATTTAAAACCCCCACATGTCAGGCCAGGCCGGCTTGTTGAAATAAATGAGTTTTTAGGGCACATCGGAAGGCCTGGAGATCTACAGTGGTTCGGATCTCCAGGGGGAGTTCATTCCACAGGGAGGGCGCTGCCATAGAGAAGGCTCATACCCTCGGGGCTGTCAGGTGGCAATGTCCCGACAATGGAACCCCGAGGAGCCCGCCCTGTGGGAACATACCGGTTGGCTGGAGACTGATGGTGGCAACAGGTGGTCCCATAAGTACGCGGGTCCCAAGCCATGGAGCGCTTTAAAAGTAAGCACTAACACCTTGAATTGCACCTGGAAGGCCACAGGAAGCCAATGCAGCTCGTGCAGGAAAGGTGTAATGTGGGAGCTCCAAGGAGGTCCCATAATTACCCGTGCAGCCGCATTCTGTACTAACTGCAGCCTTCGGATGCTCTTCAAGGGGAACCCCATGTAGAAAGCATTGGCATAGTCCAGACGGGAGGTCACAAGGGCAGAAGTGACTGTTCAAAGAGTGCCCCGATCCAGAAAGGGCCGCAACTGGGCAATCCTACGGACCTGATAAAAGACTCCCCTGGAGACGGCTGCGATATGGTCATCCAATGACAGACGTGCATCCAGGAGGACACCCAAGTTGCGAGCCCCTTCCGCGGGGGACAGAACTTCCCCCCCCACGGCCAGCAATAACACAAGCTGGCTATATCTGGGCGCAGGAAATGACAGCCACTCGGTCTTGGCTGGATTGAGTTGGAGCCTGTTATGACCCACCCAACTCCGCACGGCCTCCAGGCAATGGCCCATCACTTCAACGGCTTTGTTGGGGTGGCCTGGGTGGAGATGCACAACTGCGTATCATCCGCATATTGATGAAAACTCACCTCAAAGCCACAGATGATCTCACCCAGTGGCTTCATATAGATGTTGAACAGTAGGGGCGAGAGCTCCGACCCCTGAGGAGCCCCACATATCAGGGGCCTCTGGGTCGATCTCTGCCCCCCTGCCAACACAAATTGCGAGCGGCCAGAGAGGAAGGAGGAGAACCACTGAATCAATGTGCCTCCAACTCCTAACCCCTCCAACTGCCGCAACAAGATACCGTGGTCAACGGTATCAAAAGCCACTGAGAGGTCTAATAGAACTAGGACAGAGGAATAACCTCTGTCCCGTGCCCTCCAGAGATCATCAACTAACGTGACCAATGCTGTCTCCGTGCTGAAACCGGGCCTGAAGCCCGACTGGAAAGGATCCAGATCCAGATAATGTTAATTACTGTCCAACCATTTCAAAAAGAAGTCCAGTGACTTCTGAAGACACTTCCCATGCCAGGTGCGAAATGCCAAGAAAGATTTTAAAGAGAACTAAACTTAAAAAGAATGAAAACAAGATAAGTTGCCGCTTCTAACTCCCCCTTCGCCCTTCGCCCTCTCAGCGACCTTGCAATGAAAACATGTAAATGTGTCAGGATCTACATGCCCCTAAATTTTACTGTATAAAATGGCCTACATAATATAGTAGAACACCCCCCATATAAAAATGTCCTTTTGGATCTTGACTGCTGGTGTTTCTCCAAGAGAACCTCCAGGGCCAGCTTCAACCATGTGCTTACATTAGGAAAAAGCTGACCAACACAGAACAGGGGTGGGCGGTATGGGAGAAGGAAGCGTATGCCATTCGTTGGGCATTACTCTCTTGGAGGCACTTCCTCGAGGGCAGCAAAATACCCTTCCAAGTTTGGACTGATCACAAAACCTGGAAACATTGAGAAATCTGAGGAAGCTGTCCCCCAATCCCAGTGCAATGGGCTTCAAATGTTTCAATTTCAAGCTGAAACACATCCCGCGGGGAAGCATCCTAGCAGATGCACTTGCCGGAAACCACAGTTCAATAGCCAGAGGGAGGAAATTACCCCCCTTGCAGTCAGCAGCTCAAGTGACCACCAGGGACCAGAGCTGACGGCGTTCTCCAGGTGACCTGCACCCACTGACAAATGACATCATTTCAGCGTTGAACACGGATCCTTGGTTCCTCAACAACAAGGATTCCCTCACAATCCATGATGGTCTAGCATGGAAGGGCACAAAAATTTACATCCCAACCAGTATGCGTGAAAATCCTGGAGCAATGCCATGATGCAAAATCAGCTGGCCATTTTGGGTTTCTAAAAACACTCCATTTAGCACACAAGCAATTTTGGTGGCTGTGCCTCAAACCGGAGGTGGAAGACTAAGTAAAAAGTTGTGTGATCTGTGCCACCATGAAAGGAAGACCCGGAAAGCTGCCTGGCCTTCTGCAAACCGTGGCCAAGCCTTCATGCCCATGGGAGGAGATCAGCATGGACTTCATCGTAGATCTTCCTGCTAGCGACGGGAAAACAGTCATCTGGACTGTCATTGACCTGTTTTCTAAGCAGGCCCATTTTGTGGTGTGCTCTGGACTTCCATTGGGGAAAAAGTTAGCCAAGATGGTTATCTGGCATGTCTATTGGCTACATGGAGCCCCAAAGTGAGTGATCTCCGACCAAGGAGTGCAATTCACAGCAAAGTTTTGGAGGCAGTTCTGTCAATAGGATCCGCTCAAGGACTTAATTCCTGTGTTTCATCTGGCTATGAATAGGGCCACAGAATGTGTGAATGCCATGGTAAAGCAGTAATTGAGATGCTATGTGGATTTACAGCAGAGCAACTGGTCAGACTTTTCTGCCTTCTGCCGAAGTTGCCTACAACAATGCCATCCATAACAGCACTGATCTAACGCCATTTCAAATAACTAGCGGGGTGGACTTTGTCCCACTGCCACAAGAACCCCCTTCATCTATGTCCTTACAGGTGTGGATGGACTTTGTGAGGGAGGATTGGGAGAAGACTAAAATGGCATTGAAGAAATCAGCAAAGGCATACAAAAAGCAAGCAGACAAACATCGGTCTGACCCAACCCCCTTCCAAGTGCGGGAACAAGTGTATCTGTCAACAAAGTATCTAAAACTAAAGGTACCCAGCAAGAAATTGGGCCTGAAGTTCCTGGGACCATTTCCAATAGTGAAGATAATAAATCCAGTCACCGTGTAGCTCAGCCTCCATAAATTGCTAGGCAAAGTGCATCCAGTGTTCTACAGCAGTCTGCTCAAACATTGGGTGGAATCTCGCACCAGACCTCACCACGAACCCCCTAGTCTAGTAGTCTAGTAGTCATTCAAGGGCAAAGACATGAAGTGAAGAAGATTTTAGACTCCAAGATATTGCGGGGAGTCTTAATGTATTTAGTTCAGTGGAAGAGATACCCCCTGTCAGAAGCTTCTTGGGTTAAGAGCCACAATATCAGTGCAGATAGATTAGTTAAGAAGTTCCATGAGGAGTTCCCTCACAAACCAAAGGGCCCTCTGGGGGAGGGGGAAGGCTGGTTGAGTTCTTTGGGAGAGAGACTGTTGATTGACTTTTCTTGTGTTGCAAGAAAATGTCTTTCGTTGAAGAGGGGGCAGCCTGTCAAGCCTAAAAGGACATTTTGGAGTGGGACTTTTTTCCTGAACAGTATTAGCAATTGCTTTGCATATTATATGGGGCCTTTTAGCTTTGACACATTTTTTTCTTAATTCTTCAAGGCCATCGGTTGGAGGAGTGGAGGTTGATAGAACCGACTCGGGGTTGTTATCTAGTCTACATTCTTTTAGCATAGTTCTCATGGGAAAGTTTCTCTGGGCTGTGAATACCTGTGATGGGAAGTCCTGCGTGAAATGTTGGAACTTTCTTTGAAAGGATTGGTGAGAAATTAACATGTGATAGTTAATGGGGTGGAACTTTCAGTTTTACTTGGGTGGAAAAAGCCCGGCAATTTTAGATTCAGGATTTCTCCAGATCGTACCATAACAATGTCTTCAATAAAATCTTATTCTATGGACTTTCATCTCTTTGGAATCCTGATTGCGTTGCTGATGTTGTGTGGAACCCTGACAACATGTCTGTGAATTTCAAAAACTAGAATCAGGCTGCAGCGCAACAAAATTGACCAAAGTGAATGCATTGACATGCATTGAAAGAAGTTTATGTCTCCTTTTAAACTATTCGGAATTACAAGTCTGATTTCTTGCCCTAGGCACTTTGCCTAGGGACACTTATATCCGGTCTTGCTCCTTACTTCCTGTAGTAGATTACTCTCTTTTTTGTACCACTATTGAGTATCTCCTTTAGGATTGCTGGGGTTGGAAAGTACAGGGAAGGGATGGAAAGAAAACCTATCCACGCTCATGTCATTATTTCTTTGTAGCAAGAAACCTCAAATCAGTTTTGAAAAGTAGAGTTCCAGTGCATGTTTAAAAGGGCAGCCTTTGAATGGGTGATTGTGACCACCATATTAACTTTTTTTGCCCCCATCCCTTCCAGTAATGTATAGAAGAAACTGACTTCATAATGCAGCATCATCCACATCAGATTCATATCTCTGTTTTCCCATACTACTGAAAGACCATCTTATTTATTTATTTATTTATTTAAATTTGTCAAACAGGTACAAGATAACAAGTATAGGTATGAACATGAACATAACAAAGGAAGTAAATACAAGTAAATGGGGACAGTAAGACAGGGACAGTAGGCACGTTGGTGCACTTATTATGCCTGCCTGCTTTATGGACCTCTTAGAAATGGGGTGAGGTCCACGGTAGACAGTTTGTGGTTGAAGCTGTGAGGCTTTGAGGATGTAACAATGAGTCAGGAAGAGCATTCCAGGCATTGACCATTCTGTTGCTGAAGTCATATTTTCTGCAATCAAGTTTGGAGTGGTTTATTTTGTTTGTAATGATTGTTTGCTTGTGTATTGTGATTGAAGCTGAAGTAATCGTTGACAGGTAAGATGTTGTAGCTGACAATTTTGTGTACTGTCCTTAGAATGGACTGCATAGTTCCAGATTGTCTAAGCCCAGAATTTCAAGTCTGGTGGCATAAGGGACTCTATTGCAAGTAGAGGAGTGGAGTACTCTTCTTGTGAAATACTTCTGGAGTTGCTCAATCATGTTAATGTCCTATATACAATGTGGATTCCAGGCGGATGAACTGTATTCAAGAATTGGTCTGGCAAAAGTTTTGTATGCCCTAGTAAGCAGTAAGTGTTACTAGAGAAGAAACTACACAATATTAAGTTAACAACTTTTAATGCCTTTTTGGCAATGCTGTTACAGTGAACTCTGGGGCTTAGATTGTTTGTACTCCTAGGTCCCTAACAGAGTGAGGGTTGTCTATGAGGCGGTTTATGCCCAACTTGTATTTGGTGTTCTGATATTATTATTTTTTTTGCCAATGTGTAGGACAGAGCATTTGTTAGTTGAGATTTGGAGTTGCCAAATGCGCAACCATCCTGACAAATAGTCAAGGTTGTTTTGTAGGGCAGCAGCATTGTCAATGGTGTTAAATAATTTTACGTCATCAGTGAAGAGGACACAGCTGCTATTAATGTGATCGCAAAGGTCATTGATGTAAAGCAGAAAGAGAGTGGATTCTAAAACGCTGCCTTGAGGGACACCGCTGCTAACTGGTGCCATATTTGATTGAACCCTCCCTATTTTGACTATTTGTTGCCTGTTGGATAGGAATGCAGTTATCCACTTGTGCAGGGAACCAGAGATGCCGTAGGAACTTAGTTTCGATAGTAATTTGTTGTGGACCACTGAGTCAAAGGCTTTAGTGAAGTCAATGTAAATTGACTCTATTGCTTTACCCTTGTCAAGATGTGTGATCCAAATGTTTCTTCAGTGTAGGAATTGCAGATTACAGGACATTTTTTTTCCTAAAAGCAAACTGCTTGTTAGATAGCAGGTTGTTTGTCTCTAAGTGGTGGGTGATGGATTAGTTAATAATTGATTCCATAACTTTACAGGTGGCATAACATAGTGAGATTGATTTGTAATTTTTGACTAATCTGGGTTCTCCCTTTTTAAATATGGGTATGACTGTGGCTATTGATCATAGGTCAGGCAAGGAGCTGGTTTTGAAAGATACCTCATAGATTGTGCATAGGGGTTCAGCTAGGACAGTGACAAGCTTTTTCAAAAGCTAGGCACATAATCCATCAGGGCCATTAGATAGAGATGGTTTTAGGTTATGTAGTGCCATTTCAACGTTATTTATTGTAAAATCGGTATGTAGTAAATAGCTACAATTTGTTATGGTATTACTAGGAAATGTGGGGGGGGGGCATAGCCATTGCTGTCGACAAAGACTGAACTGAAGAATGTATTGAAGAGGTAGGCCTTAGCAGCTTTATTGTTACAGTCTTTCCCGTTAGGCCCTTTTATGGGTAGGATAGTTTTCGGGTCTAAGTTTGGCATTTACAAAATTATAGAAGGCATGGGAGGAGTTCAAGTTTAACAGCTCTTCCTCCTGTTTGCAATGGTGGTTGGTACATTCAGCTTTTATCTGGCAGCATAAGTCTTTGTAGCGGTTTTCCCTTGGCTTTTTAATTTTATCCAGCCTGATTTAATACTGCTTTGGTTGTGTTTTATATTCATGTCATTTTTTATCAGATAGGCTTGTTCCTTCATATTCCTGCAAATATTTTATATAGTGTAGAGACTACAATATATATCAACGGTGGGAAACCTTTTCAGCATTGAATGCTGAATGTGAATGCGTGTGCGCAGCATCTGTGCTCATGCAAATTGATCATTTGCATGCTTTTCACATATGTACAATTCATGCACACACCTATCTTGCACTTATGTTTGTGTGTGCATGCATAATTGTGTGGGAGTCATGCGCATCACACAGGGAGATGTGCATGAATGCGCAGTCACACAGGGAGTTGTGCATGTATATGCAGTCATAAGGGGAGTTGCACACACACATGTGCAGTAGGTGAATTGTGGTGTCCACTGGCATGCCTGGAGAAATGGCTCTGTGTGCCACTTCTAGCACATGGGGCATAAGTTCACCAAGACGGTTATACACCAATAAATCAAGACATCTTTGAGAGAAGATTTTTTTTAAAGAGGGAATTACAGCAGCCATCTTGACGGATATAGTAGAATATAATTTCAATACATAATTTGGTAGATGAGTGCGATGGTTGTGTTCCAAGAAAGATGATGGGAAATTTATCTCTGGCCTTGAACACTGAAGGTTTCATTCTTTTCTTTTTCTCTAAGTTCAGTATCAACATCTGAGGTTCCCAAACTGCACATGCAGCCAGGTCATTCTCCATAATGGGTTGATATAGAATCCAGGATTGGGTATTCCTCCCGCTCACGCAGATTGGCTGTAACTAAGCTGTGACCTCACCCTGTGCCTCTGCACCAGCCCCAGCTTTTCACTCAGCCATGCTAGTGAATGGTTGGGAATCCTTCTCCTGCAGATTAGGTCAACCAATTTAGATAGAGTAAGATAACATTTGAGGAAAAAAGAGTTGTTGATCGTAATGCAGGGGAGCTGGGCAGCCTCCCAGTTCAACAGCTATCCACCTTTCCAACTCAAATCAGACCTTAAGCAACTTGCTAGCCCGGTTGGAAGGCAGAGACCTCGCCTTCATGCCCTGAGGGCTCTCAGTGGCTAGGCGAAGGCAACAACTTCAAAGAGGCCTGGCGCAGCCATGCCGCAGCATTAATTGCTTTCAGCTGATCGGCATAGCAAAGAGGCTTCTATTTCTAGCATTCTTCTATCTCTAGCATTCATCCCCATTGTTCAGTAATGTATTTCCTAAGATTTACTTATGTACACTATGTATACTTCTGCAATGATGTTTGTTGTTAATATGAAAAGGAGATGTTACAGATGTTACGTCTGCTTTGTATGCAGATTTACTCATCTTTAGCATTTATCTCCACTGTCACTGTCTGATGCATTTTCTGCCTCTCTAGGATGTACCTATCTGCTCCTGTGAGGCATTTCCCATTCCTGTTATATATGTTCTTAATGATGGCCTGTATTGCATTTTTTAACTGCATCCCATTTAAATAAACTATTTGAAACTTCAGTGTGAAACATGGATCTAATATTTCTGTGTTGTGAGCATGAACCTTAGGCTTTATTTTGTATGAGGCTTTTGATCTGAATGCGGGGAAGTGCCAAAACACACCTGGTATTCACAGAGTCTGTATTTAAGGAGTGGCATTAAAAAATAAATTACATAAATTACAAATAATTTATGATTGAAGTCCACTCATTGACATGTTGGCTGTTGCATACAGTATATTCCATTGCTTGGAATTCCTACTTGCTTTTGGTTCCTATTCTTGTGTCTGTGGTAGTTCTTTCTCACCGTAACAATTTCAATGTCTAGCAACGTTAATAATAAGGACTCCTGCTTTGGGCAGGAGATTGGACTTGAAGACCTCCAAGGTCCGCTCTAGCCCTAGGATTCTATGAACTAAGAACGACTTGTTTCACAGGCAGGCCAAATTTGAACGTTTTATATACATGGTGAGATGAGAGACTTTCTTGTCTTGCAGGGCTTATGATAAAACTGTTTCTTTATTGGGAAATGTATCTGCAGCTGCTAATATGCAAATCAGCAGAGATCCTTAGAACTATGAACAGCAGAATGCATTATGTGTCTGGGGAGATTTTTGAAAGTCTTCAGTCTGAAGAGAGAACTCACCAGCAGTTACAAGAAAAAGGTCACTGATTTCTTGCAACACTTATTGAAGGACAATGTTATTGACAAGCCACAATATTATCGTCTTTACTCTGGGGAAGCCACTCCATGCATGTATGGACACCTTAAAATCCACAAAGAGGGAACTACACAAACACCAGTTGTCAGCAGCATCAATTCTGTCACGTACAACATTTCAAAACATCTAACTACCTTATTAGCTGCTCCAGTTAGCAACACCACCCATCACATCAACAATTCATAGGGCTTCACCGGTAAGGTTTGGAAATTAAAACTGGACCCAGGTGAGACCATGGTTTCCTATTATGTGATTTCTCTCTTCATCTGCATTCCAGCTACCAAAGCTGTTATGGTAGTGAAAAAAACAACTGCTACAAGACAGAACCTTAGGTGACAGAACCAACCTCAGCCTAGAACACATATGTGCCATGCTGGACCTCTGCTTGACCACTACCTATTTTAAATACAATGAAGGTTTCTACAGACAAAATCATGGCTGTGACATGGGTTCACTGGTGTCCCCCATTGTAGCCAATCTCTACATGGAAGAAGTAGAGCCCTAGACTCCCTTCACAGGAATTCCATCAACTCACTGGGTATGTTGGACGATACTTGGGTCAAGATCAAAACACAGAAATTGGAAGCATTCACCAAATATCAACTCTGTGGACAAATACATCCAGTTCACATGGAAGATGTTAAAGAAAATAGTCTAGCCTGCTTGGATTGTGCAGTACACATCAAGGAGGACAGAAGCCTTAACATTGAAGTTTACAGAAAACCCACTCACACAGATCAATATTTACAGTTTGATCCCCACCATCCACCTAAGCACAAAATGGGAGCCATCAGAACCTTATATCACCAAGCTGAAGGCCTGCCTACCAGCAAAGATGGCAGGAAAAAAGAACATAAACACATCAAGGAAGCTTCCAGAACATGTGGCTATCCCAAGTGGGCCTTCATCAAATCTCAAAAATCTACAGGAGCGTCTCTGTAACAGACAATGATGAGAACAATAAACAAGGCATATCAGAAAAGCTCCAGGAGGATCTTCAGCCAACATAACACATGTGCACACTTCAAACCCAAGAATATACCAAGCAGAAACTTGTGCACCCCAAAGGTAAAACATCCAGACAACTGAGCAACTTGGTAGATGCAGTACAATGCAATGAGCCGTGTACAGATCTGTACATTGGGGAAATGAAACAACCACTTCATAAACACATGGCTCAATGTAGGATAACAGGCACATCAGGACTAGATTCAGCAGTCCATCTTCATTTAAAAGATACAAGCCACTCTTGAAGACAACAAAGTCCATATTTTGGGCAGAGGATCACTGGTTTGAAAGAGGGGGTTAAAGAGGCTATCTATGTCAAAATTGAACAGTCCTCTCTCAAGGGAGGGGGAAGGATACGACATCATCTATCTCTAATCTACAATACAGTCCTTTCAACAGTTCCAAGAAGGCTTCACACCCATTTGCACTACTCAAGTGACCTTGATGACACAGATAAGCTTCCAAGTGACCTTATTGACCCACTAAAAGAATACAAATGTCCAGCTGTTTGCAAGGAATATAAATCCTTCCATTTCCTACCATCCAGTCAGAGCTGAAGAAGCTTCTTGGATGAGAAGTGAAACGTTTTCAAAGAAAACCCAGAAAGTCCAGTTGCTTCTTGAAGAAAAGAAAAAAAAGCACCTTTGAGACAACCATGACCTGGATGACTGAGAATCTCCATAGACACTTCTGCAAAGAGCACAACTGTTAGTATGTAGGCCATAGTCTCATTTTCAGTTTTATAACACTAGAGAATAGTCATTTTCTGTGTTCCGTGTGTAGTTTTTACATGCAGAAGATTCAGATAAAAAACAGAATTGTAAAGATTAACATGAAAGTGTTGGAAAGAAACAAAACAAGGGAAGATTATACTGAAAGGAACTGCTTCTGATTGAAGGTGGGATTTATTTATTAAATTATTTCTATTCCACATCTTGTTTAAAGAGATTTTCTTCCCATTAAAACAATATTCCTGAAAACTGAAATGCAAATGTGTGGATGAGTAGACATTTCAAAAGTGTGTGTTGTATTTCGGGAGTTTCCATGTTTGATTTCGGCTGAAGTTGGCAGTGGGGAAACTTGCATTATGTAAATTTTGTCTGTAATTATAATTATAGACAATGTAACATCATGTAATGTAATATAGATAACATATAATTTATCTAAACCTCTTTTTGATGGGGAGTAAGTCTTAAATTCAAGGTTGTTTTCCACTGTAGGATATACTGTGTTTCCCCCAAAATAAGAACAGGTCTTATTTTCTTTTGGGCTTGAAAACAAGCACTCAGGCATATTTTCAGGGAGGTCTTATTTTTTTTAAGTGCAGGAGGCAGCAAGCACTGGGGCTGACAGGAGTGGGAGTGTAGCTACCACTGGCCCTGTCCTCTCTGTCCCACTGTCTGCTTGCCCATGGCTGCAATAGGCCAAGCTCTCGGCATGCCTTGGTCTCCTTGACACAGAGCAAATATTGTTAATTCCAAGTATGGAGGCAGAGGTGGGGAGAAGACAGACAATCCAGACATGCATGGCTGCCTGACTCATGGGAGGCTTGCGGAAACTTTCATGGCAACATCAGCAGCAGCCGGAGGCAGAAGCATAGGGAATGGGGGAGTCAGGCAATCCTGACACCCCATGTGGGTGCCTGTTTGGCACAGCTGCAGGCAAGCCGAGAGATGGGACAGAGTGAGCGGCATGTTGGGATTGCCTCTGCCATCACCTGGCTATGCTGCACACTTTCATCCAAAGGCAAGAGGAAGCATTGTGTGTTTGCAAAGGGGACACTTTGAAATGGACCTAATCGCTCCATTTCAAACTGTCCCCTTTGCAAGCACATGAAGCTATAAGTATCCATCATTTCTCTGTCTGGGCGAAAAATGCTTGGTTGCCTATTGGGTACTTGGGAACAGAGAAAATTGCTCTAAAAACATCAAGTGAAGGAAATGGAATTAATCTGGGGAAAGTGGCCAGATGTCTCATGGGGGGAGTCATGGGGGGGCGTGAGAGTGAAAAAGGAACAAAAGAGCAAATTAAGGAAGGGGTGCCTTTGCCTTCGTCATCCCCTTCCCCACTGGCCTCTGCTTCCTCCCTCCCACCCAAATTCTTGACTGGCATCAGGAGCAGAATGGTGAAGAACAGCAGGAGTCCAAAGTGGCCGGGAAATAAGGACAATCAACAGTTACCTATAGAGTGATAAGCTGGGGTGGTGGTGAGCAATTTGCAGCATCCTGTCCCACTGCTGGTAAGCCAAGGCCCAGTAATTCTTTTTTTTTTTTTTTGTAAAAATTTTATTAAGTTTTCAACAACAAACAACTACACAAACAAACATCAAACAATATATCTTTTTTTGAGAGCAGCAAGATCCCGAATTAT
>JAEANM010002727.1:0-18889 GCA_017656035.1 Myanophis thanlyinensis | reverse complement strand
TGACAGACATGAAAGTGATGTGTGTGTGTGTGTAATAAAAACATCACTTTCATGGCTGCCACAGCTTACCCTAATAGCTTTAAATTAAACAGTACTCCAGAGCCATAACAATAATCAAGTCTCTACATCAATACCGAATCGCAGTTAAAGGCATTTTGTCTTTTCAAACCTGTGAAAGATAGTTTTGTAGTTAAAAAAATAAATAGGGAAATATGGGTAATTGAAAATTGAAGGTGTTCGCCAACCTTTCTATTTAGGGATATAAATAAGAATATATTTTCTTCTGTTTTTATGGTATGATAAGTGTAAGGATTTTATTCTTCCAAAAACCCTCTATTTCCTTCACAAGCGTGTGCACACACACGGGGGGAGAGGGAGGGAGGGAGAGAGAGAGAGAACCTTGTGTATCTTTTTTATGCTGCTTGTCCATAGATATCATTGATAATTTATTGCCCTATCTACTCTCCTTGCAAGCTGCTGGGGGGAAGGGGAACATGGTTCCAAAAATTGCTGGCTTGTTTCAATACTGCTTTTGCCTTTTTTTTTTTTTTAATGTAAAGAGGCTTCCTCAACAGAAGCAGTACTTAATCCCTTAGCCAACTCTTGTTCTTATTCACCTCATCCTCAAATAGCTTAGCTTTCCTATATTTTTGATTTCATGGCTCTGCTCAGAATCATTGCATTACTTGTCATTGCAAGCTGCTTAGAATAACAAGATTAATTGATTTGTAAATAAATCAGTCTATCATCTTGTCCTTTTAGGGATTTCCCAAATCTAATTATTTTTGAGAAGTAATGCTATCTGAGTTTTCATCCCTTTCAGACTAATGAGGAAGGACAGCAGGCTATAAAATATTCAAAGGCTGCAGCAATACAACTAACAGTAACTACTGAATAAAAGAAAGAGCTGATTGCTTTATTCATGAGCAGTAAAGGGTACAAAATATTTTTCAAAGGAAGTTTTTAATGCAAGAGATGAGGGGCAGCTATTGATATGTTTTGAGGAAACCTACTTGATTAAAACGGTGTGGTACCTACAGATAACCCAAGTACAACAGAGACTCGTTATTTTGACAAACAGCTGGTGTGAATACCTGGTCTTGTGAGAAAATTCTCCATGCTCTAAGTCAAGAGAGCATTCAAGCTTTAATAATAAATATGCAATAATTAAGATACTCAATTATTGAGGTATTCAATTCAATTAAACTTTGAAAAATATATTGTTTTTATGAGTTTAGAAACTGGTAGGTTTCTGGGAAGAGGATCTTGTCTCACAGCACTTTTGACAAATAAACTAGTAGTATGCATCACTTCATTTTCAGGTTTAAACTCTTTCATAATTTTAAATTTTTAATTCAATATAAAATTTATATTGAATTATTTCCTTGTCTTTCCTTGCTAAAGAATTAAGCTGACTAGCTTAATTCTAAACTTCTAAACTTCAAAGTCCAACACTGTTGAGAAAATCCCGTTCCTGAGAATGTAGCCCAGTACAGAGTAATAAACAGCTTGAAAAATAAAGAAAAACACTTAGAATTGTACCAAAGGGCCAAATGAGATACAGTGCAATTGTTGTAATAGTTATAATATTTTACATTTGTTAGTTCTTGTTAGTAATCCAGAGCTATTCAGATCTAGCCATAGTTTCTAAACAACTTTCAGAAGCCTTCAAAGGTGTACTTAAGATGCAAATTAATACCAAAGATGAGGCCAAGAAGCTAAAAATGTATTTTTTAAAAAAAAAAAAATAGAGCATTAGAAATCTTGAATGATGTAGAAACCAGACTCCCTTTTTCCAATCATAAAGTGTTATAATGCTGGTTCACACTAATTTGCTATGTGAAAACAGAATGCTGAATTGATCCTGGATTAGGGCTAATGTGAAATTTTAAGGATTTATATGATTTGAAAAATCCCTTATCCTTGTGTTCTTTAGTCAGGTCAATTTCTCTTGCTTTAAATAAGGGGAAAAGCCACAGCATTTTTTGTTACATTTTCCTGATTGGATCTTAAATCTTTGAACAAAATAGTTTTATCATGTGGATCACATCAGAAATCTATTGTTTCAGTATAGTAAAAAAAATTTGTGCTAAGGACTTAAAATACTTGAACAGACAATAATAGAAAATGAGCTTGTTTTCTTTTTCTTTTTGGTAGTGGTTAGGGAAGAATTGCTTGAATGATAAAGTAGGTAGTATTTATAGGCACTGTTTTGTATATTCTAAAAATAAAATGGATAAATACTAGGTTAGAGATGAGCCATAATTTATAAAGAACCATAGAAAGTGCTAAGCAACAGCAAAAATGTATAACTCCTCCATGGCAACTCTGCTGCCCACTTTTTCTAATATTTCATTCCAAAAGGATGAATGTGGAATTGGGAGTAAAATCACATCATCACTATATAAAAATAGTGTAACAGATTGTAGAAATCTGATTCTGTTACAGCAAAGAGATTCCAGAATACTGTAGTGTCTCCTTGTAATATATATAACATAGGATTAAATTGTGAACTCTTTGATGCTCTCTGACTTACTTGTTTGCTCCCTGTTATATACAGTTAGGTTTTGTGGGGGGTGGGCTCTATGTGCCTGGGCTCTATGTAACTTTCTTGATTAGGGTTTTGCTTTCTGTTCTATTATTTGTCTAAGGTTAATTTTTCTTTATCTCTATGTTGGCTGCTAGAAAGGATATGTTCTGGTCATTTCCATTTCTTTCTTATCTTTTTATTGTCTTTTTGAAGGGTGTGCAAATATGGTGTACCTCTATGTGTCTATTATGTCTGATTTGCCTAAATGTCAAATTTCCAGGAATTCCCTAGTATTTTTTTAAATTTCCTGTGGCTCAATCTTGTTTGTTTCTTGGATCTTGCATGGATGTGTCCCTGCATTTTTCTTGGCAAGGTTTTTTGGAAGTGGTTTGCCATTGCTGCCTTCTTAGGGTTGAGAGAAAGTGACTGGCCCAAAGTCACACATCTGGCTTCAGAACTAGAACCAGAACTCCCAATTTCTAGCTTGATACTTTAACGATTACACCAAATTGGCCTCTTTTTTTCTCTTTTTAGATTTAGTTTGTTCTAAATACTGATACAGACTCCACATCTATAATGCAATAGTCACCATGTAGAAAAACAGGTGGAAGATTAGCAGTCAGAAGATGTGATGGAGACTCCTTAATCTCCCAACACAGAGACAGACTCACCCTTAGTTTCAACTGGGAAACTGTGAGCATCCTAGACCAAGCTAATAGTAAAGTAAAACATAAAACCTATTTCCTATCACAGCTGAAAGTTACAGGTAGTCCTTGACTTACACTGGTTCATTTGGTGACTGTTCAAAGTTACAATGGCTCTGAAAAAAGTGACTTATGATTATTTTTCACACTTATAACCGTTGCAGCACATGATCAAAATTCAGATGCTGGGTAACTGGTTCATATTTATGATGGCTGCAGTGTCCTGGCATCATGTGATCCCTTTTGCAATCTTCTAATAAGCAAAGTCAATGTGGAATCCAGATTCACTTAATGACTGTTATTAACTTAACAAATGCAATGATTTATTTAACAACTGTGGCAAGAAAAGTCGTAAATGGAGCAAACTCAATTAACAAATGTTTCACTTAGCAGCATAAATTTTGGGTTCAACTATGATTGTAACTTGAGGACTACCTATAGGGCAATTTCTATGAATTACTCCCAATCTAATCTTGAATTTTTACTATTGTCTGTGCTTGCAGAATAAATCCCAGCAGCACTTAATACTTCTTTCCAAATAAAAATGTTCTTTCTTAGTTATGCAAAATCTATCAGTAGATTTAAAGAATGTTTACCTATTTCAGGAACAATTCATAAATACAGAAAGGCAGTATTGTTTTTAGTGTTATTTTAATTATTAAATAGAAGCAGTCATGCAAAGTCTTACTAATTTGGAATAATTACAAAATCAGTCATTAAGATAAAAATAAGACTTGGAGAATGATAGAAGCTGATAAATTAATTGAAAATAAGTTTGTCATTTGCACTTGGGTGAATTCTCATCTAGATACTAGTTCAACTTGTAACCACAATTGAGCTCAAAATTTCTGTTGCTAAGTAGGACAGTTGTTAAGTAAGTTCAGCCCCATTTTGCAACCTTTCTTGCCATAGTTGTTAAAAGAAACCTTGAAGTTAAGTTTGTAACATAGTTGTTAAGTGAATATGGCTTCCCCATTGACTTGTCTTATCAGAACATTGCAAAAAAGTGATTACATAGTCCAACACACTGCAACCATCATAGATTTAGATCATGTGACCACAGTACCACTGATGCTACAACAGGCATAATTGTGAAAATTGATCATTAATCACTTTTTTCAGTGTAACTAACTCAAAAGCTTACTAAATGATTGGTTGTAAGTTAAGAGCTACCTGTACTTAGACTTTTAAAATAATTTTTTGTGCACTTGGAGATATAAAATCTGGAGCAGTGATGATGAACTCAGTGGTCCATTATACATACAAATTAGTTTTACTGAGTGCTGAACTACAAATATTGTATGTCATTAACATGTTTTTTTATTTACTACTGCATTGCAAGACTACCAGGCAAGTTATAACATTATTGAGTTTTCTTTGTATGTACATGCATGCTTTCATTCAAGTGACATATTAGTAGATGTGACAGGATTTATTACTTGCCATAAATATATTCTCATTTATTATGGCATATAAATAGGGAGATGAATAGAGAAGATAAATTGGGAGAATCAAAGGAAATATGTTTAAAAGTACAGATGTCTAACAGAAAATATTCTAAATTTCTGTTGTGCAAATGAAAGATAATAATTGCATGGAATTTCAATAATTCCATTTCCATTTAAAGAAAATCAACTTTAATAAATCAGATGTTAATCCATGACCAGTTGAAAAGTGTTTATAGAAAGATAAGATAATTTAAATCACTAATTTATATAATAGGAAGTGAGGTAAGACAAGAACTTCCTTACACGGGTAATTGCACTAAACTACAGCAGAACCTTTCTAGAATGTTATGATTTAAAAGAAAATTCTAAAACTTGAAATTTTGTTGTATAAATCATAGCAAATAAAATAATCAAATAACAGCTTTTATTCTGTTCCTTCAAACAAATTAGACTAATAGACTCAAAATCCAAAATGTTTCAAAATATCTATTTGGAAATTCCCATTGTACCTGAGATTCCTTTTGATATAGTTACAATATATTATCAAAACACTTTCTTTACTATTTGAATTGGGAAAGCTATTGCTTTTTTAAATACTGTCTTTATACAGTAATGGGAATCTGTTTCCATGGTTACAGTACTATAGTTCACATAATTCTCAGAAGGGGTCTGCTAGCAAATTTTCTGTTTCAGATACAGGCTACAATTCTTGGCTTCCCTACCAGACTCTAAATGTAAACTGAAACATTCAATCTTATTAGGAACAGATCTGATATTTGATGACTGCGCGTGCACATACAGACACACACACACACACACACACTTATGCATAAATTATCTGAATTAATTTTTCACTGTTCTCTATGATGCTTTAATGCTTTCATGTTACTCCATAAGTTTGAGATTCAGTAAATGTACATGCATAAAAGGTTAATTAGCATTTTGATGAAAAAGTTACATGAGAAGAAACAATTAAAGTATTAATAATTATAATCAATATGAAATAAGACTGCATGACCCAAACATAGGAAAGGATTGGTATACAGTATATATCAAAAAGACATGAAGAAACTATGCAAATTATTAAATTATTGTGCTGATTCGTTCTGTAAGATTTTCTTTAAACTGTTACAAAAAAGAATACATCCACACATTAAGAAATAAATGCCAAATCAACATGCAAGTTGCAGAAAAGCCAGAGATGGATGGACGATAATCATATTGTCACTATAACTGTTTGGCAACCAATATAAGGCTGGCATAGTCATAAGAGTTGACAAATGGAACCATAATTGGACGCCGAAACAGATAATCATTCTGTTAGCTGAAAGTAATTACAACTTAGAATATCTGATTATGAAAGTAAGAATGGAAAGAGAAAATTCCAAGTCTATGTTAAATGTTAAGACAAAACTAATTTCAGTCTCCATGCTGAATAAAAATATAAATGGTGGTAAAGAAATGAAAATGGTAATAGTTTTGGTTTCTTAAGCTCTGATGTACTGTAGAGATGGCAGTGGAAAAATAAAGAGATCAGTATTAGAATAGAAGGTAAATATATTTTCAATGGCAATATATAGCTGTAACAGTTTGATATCATAAAAAAATGTGAGAGAAAGAAGATAGATGCTTTGAATTGTGGAGAAAGTACAACAAATTCCAAGAAGAACCTATCAGTCTTTCGTGGAAGAATAAAGACTGGCATGAGGCAATGTTCATCAAACAGACTCTCATAATTTAATGAGATGATTGATTAGAAAAAATGAGAGAAAGGGAAAACAAAACGAGAATGAATGAAACGCTTATCACTATTTGACTTCAATTGTCCCTGTAATCACAAAATCTGATTTGACTTGATTGCATCTAATTAGATAAACTACAGAACATTCATAGAAAACTAGAGTGATTATTAATAAAACAATCTGAAGAAGAATATCCTCAGGAAGGCTATTTCTAATGTTAGGAAAATCCTCTCCCTAATATTATATGTCTTGGTTCCCACAGTTTTTTATGTCTTCAAAGGAAGAATAAAATTATGATAACATATAATTTTTCATTGAAATATGGTTTTACAGCTTGTTCAAATCTGTTGTCTCATTATTTCTCAAAATTTGGGGGTTATTTATTACAGGTAATCCTCATCTTAAAACAGTTCATTTAGTGATTGTTCTAAGTTACAACAGCACTGAAAAAACTGGCTTATGATTGTTTTTAACATTTATCACCATTGCAGCATCTCCATGGTCACATGATCTAAATTTGGACATTCGGCAATTGACTCATACTTATGATGCTTGCAATGTCCCAGGCTCATGTGATCATCTTTTGTGACCCTCTGCCAATAAAAGTTAGTGGGGAAGCCAGATTCACTTAACAACTGTGTTACTAACTTAACAACATCGGGAGATTCACTTAACAACTGTGGCTAGAAAGATTATAAAATGGGGCAAAATTCACTTAAAAACTATCTAAGCAACAGAATTTTGGACTGAGTTATTGTCGTAAATAGAGGGTTACCTGTTTTGTATCGCAGATTAATTTGCAATTTCATGACAAACTATTGAGGTTTTTTTCACTGGAAAATCAGAGTTCTTGCCTGGTGTTTGTATGACTATCAAGTGACATGTACATATTGGGTTTTCCCTCCATTCTTAGGAATTTCCGCTGAGTGCTAAGAATGCCATTGGAATGTATGTGGGAAAGAAATGACTCTGCTCTTTCTCTTCTATTTCTTCCCATCCTTCTGATGCTGTTGTAAGTGATTTGATTCAGAAGAATTTTGTTCTACAATCATGACTGAAGAAAAGAATCTGGGGGTGTCTCAGAATGCTTTGTCACCTTCAAGAAGTACTAGCAGCTGTTCTTCTAAACAAGGAAGTCGGCAGGTAAAGCTATATTAATCTTTGTTTACAACCTTCCAAATTTGCAAGAACATGAACTAAATATATATTAAGTCCTGGCTATGTGACAATTTCAGAGAACCAATATGATGTTAATATCAATGAATTTTGGACAATGTTCTGTGTCAACATGGCATCATATACCAAATCTGAGACTTAAATAGTTGTGCAATTGGTGCAGTATCATTCTCTTGTAAATCACAGTATTGATATTTCATTTTTAGCAGAGCATTTGCTGGAGAATTTGTTTTTTGAAACAATTATGTCATGCATTAAAAAAATTTTTTTTACAGAAAAGTGGGCTCAGTATATACATGATTATATGTGATAGTAGTCCATGGGCAAACCAATGTGGAAAATTAGTCTCAGCATAAGAAGAAATAGGTTTACTATTTAAAGAATAGTTATAACTATTAACTTTAAATATAGAAAGTAGATAATTTTATATAATGCCTTATGTGATTTTATCTATGCATTTATACTCATCCTGCCTCACTAAATCTATCTGTCTGTCTGTCTGTCTGTCTGTCTATATATGAAATTTTATATAGCTAAGACCATTTCTGTATAATTTGAAGACAATTATTTTCTTATTGTGAAGTAATAAAGACATTGCATGTTTTAAATGTAATGAAAAAAGTAGGTTTCATAAAAAAATTGCTATTGTACTTTATTGCTTATAAAGCAATGCTTCTCACTTTTTTTTGTGATGGTGTTATACAAAAACTTCCATAAACTTAACATTGGCCATGTTATTATGAATAATGGGAGATATTGTCCAGCATATAATTAGATAATTACTATAATATTTTTGGTTATGTACAATAGATATCAGGGACAATATTACCACTCATTTTTTATTGGAAGTTCCTTCTGATGCTTATTTTCCTCCTTCCTTTTCAATAACAATATTGGAGAAAGTTTTTGTAAAGGAACAACTAATCTGAAAATTTATTTCTGTAGGAAAAATATACACTTGAATTAATAAACAAAATAATAAAGAACATTAGATGCAATCCAGAGACTAGAAATTCTCCTCAGATCTGTTCTTGTATAAAAATTCATTGACTTACTTCCCTTCCTCAAGAATGTAGATTAAATGTATTATTTCTCATGATGATAGCAACTGCTAATCCTGATACCAGCTTCATTTTTATAATCATCCTTTGTCTATGTTTCACAACCCAATTGAAAATTAACATTTTAAGATTTTAAATCAGCTTGATTATAATGCTCATGTGTTTTGTAAGTTACTTCAGTATTAAGAAAAAAATTAGATTTAAGATGAGATTTTGCTTTCATGTCATGTCTCACTGAGTCGATTTGTCTGTCTGTCTCTCTCTCAGACACCCACATATACATTTGAAAGTCAGACTTGCTCACATATTTTCAAGGTCTCTTGAAACAAATAAAAGTATAAGAAATGGATTACAGATCTGTTTGCCTAGCAGACTGTTTTCAAAGGAGGCAAATCCAGTGCTTCTGGAAGGTTTATTGCCAGGTCGTAAAGAGATGGGGGGGGGGGGGGGAATCTCTTTTCAACCCTCAATAACTGCTGTTGAAAGATTCTGAAAACACAAAAGTTCTGTAGACAAATGCATCTCAGTTTCATCTTTTGCTATGTTCTTATGAACCCCCAGTTATCAGAGAAATAGTATTTATTGTAAATGCTCAGTTGTAAACTGCCCAGAGTCACTTAGGTGAGAGGGCCAGTATAAAAATTCAATAAAGAAATAAAAATAAATGAATGCTCCATTTAAAACCATTTACAATGGAAAGTAAGAATAGTTTCTGCTTATTCAGCTTATTAGAAAAGGTCTCAGAAAGCATTTGCATGTTGCTGAAACAACACTTCTTCCCAAGTGACTTAATCAATACCTTCAACTATAACTGACAAAGATATTGATCATTTCCTCAGCAATCCCACACAAAACATTGATCCTGCTTTTCCAATAAATGCTACTGGTTTTGACAGAACTTCATTGGAATTCTTGGGCTTTTTACTAGGGCAGGTTGTGACACACATTTGTTAAGTGAAAAAATTACCAAAATGAGTTAGAGAAGTGTTGATCTTAGAATGGCATGACAGGATGGTAGTCATCAACGATTGAGCCCAAAATTTCTTTTTCTAGTAAGAAAATAATTGTGAATTTTGCCCCATTTTAGGACCTTTCTTGCCATAGTTGTTAAGTGAATGACCGCACTTGTTAAATTAGTAACACGGTTGTTAAGTGAATCTGGGTTTTTCATTGACTTCATTCATCAGAAGGTTGCACAATGTGATCACATGAGCCTGGGACACTGCAACTGTCATAAATATGAGTCAGTTGTCAAGCATCTGAATTTTTATTATGTAGATGCTGCAATGGTTGTAAGTATGAAAAAAGTCAGAAGTCACTTCTTTCAGTGCTATTGTAATTTTGAATGATCACTAAATGAATGGTTGTAAACCAAGGACTGACTACCTGTGTTAAAAATTCAGATATCAAAGATAATGGAATCTTTTTATTTTCTTTTTTCCTTTTCACATTAAGAAAACTTTAATCCTAAATCTGTTTCTATAACATTGTATTTAAAAAGAAATAATCAAGACCCCAAATTACATTTTTACTTCCCCAAAACTAACCACACAATTGAAGAATATAAAATGGATGTCTTGGGGAACAAATTTAGTGCTACAGAAGAAAAGCAAAGAATTAGTTGTGAACTTTAAATTTTTTTTGCCTTTTTATTGCTAAAAAGGAGATTGCTTTTGGGATTTTAATCTTTGGAGTCCATACATGGCTGCTTTCAATCCTGCAAACCTTGATTTTGATGAGTTGACTTATTTAAATTTCAGCTTTCTTTAGAAACTCTGGCCCACCCATTGTGCTGGAACTGTGGTCTGAGATTTAGAAAAAAGCTAGAAAATAAAGAATGTCAATACAATTATCTTCAGGTTTCTGCAGTGGTTCCACTGAATTTAGTGAGATATAGGGTGTGTGTAGTCATTGTTTTTAGGATTGCACAGATAATCATTTAATAGTATGCTTTCTTCACCCCTCCAAGCACAGTATGACAAAGCTTCCAAACTTTCCCATGTATGTAAAAGAAAGAAGAGCGTATTATTGACAAATTCAGCAAACCAATTGGGAATGAAAGAACAGTATCATATAAAGTTCCCATGGTATAGAAATAAAAAGCAAATTTGGGAACAATTGTGCCAATTTTGTGAGCTGTAACAAGTGCTTCCGTTGATATTGCTGATACAAAATCCTGTACTCCCCCACAAAACTGCTTTCTATTTTGAGAAGTTGAAAAATGTGCACTACAACTGATTGCATTTTATTCTAGATATAAGTCTGGCACTGTCATCTAGTATGTTGATGGAGCTTTAAAAACAAAGAATAGCTTGAACTATGCTAGCTCACATCTTCCATTATTTTGCCCTAAAATAACTCTTTGAGTTTCTGGTACTACCCATAGCAGAAAATTAGGGGTCCTACTTGATCACATTTCATTACAGATTTCATTACAGATTGTAATTGTCTCATTCCAAAGGTCTGAAATGCTCTATATTCTGTACAAAAAGTAGATCATTAGATAAGCTTCATGGTTTATATGTAAAGAAATGCTGAACAGATAGTCATATAGGCATTCGTGGACAATCTCTATTCTTGTTCTTTCGATTTGTATAAAGCTTGTTAACATTTTCTCATCATAAGCAATTCTATGGACAATTCCAGAAGTTACTGATGATACGGTATGTGTGTATATGTGCACATGTGTGTGACCACATTTCTGATATTCAAATGATTGATCATTATTTTCATAGAGTCAACTGATTCCTCTTCTCATGCATCCAGTCCATTAGTGAGGGGAGGCCAATGTGATTTTAGAGTTAAAAAATAAAATTTATAAAATTGAGTGGAAAATATTAAAAAGAATACTATCAGACTTCAATGTGATATTTCTAGGGAATTTATGATGTTGACATATATTAATTTTTTTAAAAATAGCATCAAATTGGAGTACTCTCTGCCACCTTCCAGTGTCCTTAGGGCTTGGAATTCAAGCCTCATGTTATGGTTTTTATAGGACACAAAGGTCACATAATTTATTTAGTGCATGGTCAGAATTATTTAGACATAAATAAAACCATTAAGTTTAAAACATGCATTTATCAGACTATTATCTGACTGGCCTTTTTTATGCTGTCTCAGAAAACCTATTTTTAGTTTTATTTTAAAAGATAACTATAAAGTTTTGAGTTTCTACCTACTTCAAGTGAGAGATAGAGTATGCTTGGGATTATGAGAGCACACTGCTTGTGTATCACTCTGTGCCCCATCTCCCTAAACAAACAAACAAGACAATAGTATATTTTTGGATATGTTTAAATATATAGATGTAAACATCTCAATAATATAATTTTATGGAATAGGCAAAAGTATCTATGTTGGTGAACAATTGGAAGGTTCTTCCTTATAGACTTTTATGTTCACGTCACATGTAGACTAGGTATTCTGATAATCACATTTATAGGTATTCTGATAATCACATAAGCACATTTTGAAGCTATGCAATAGTTTTTTCAAAAAAAGATTCTCTTATAAATTAGACCCTCTTAATATCTGTACAAAGATGCTAAACTATGGCTCAATGAATAAAATATAGTTGAACGCTGTACCTTTTGGAATATACCAACCATATCAAAGGCATCTAATAAAATTAGAGAAGCTGATTCCAATGTATATGCTGTGATATCATTATTGCATGCGTGGAACCATTTGTCCTTGCCACCAAAACCACTGAAGTCTTCACTGCCGCTGATCCACAAACAAAAAAGGTTGGAGACCCCTGATTTATAGGAATATCTAGTTGATATAATTGAGAATAAAAATTATAAAAGGAGAACCAGTATTGTATAGCAATTAAAGATTCTGATCTATGCTGTACCAGCATGGTAGATAGTGGTACACAATTGTTAGCCTTTCAAGGTAAACCAAACTACAAAACCAAAGTTATGAATGCTAATATGACTTTTATTATATGGTTATAATAACAAAACCTTGTAAATCTGAATGCACTTATTCCCTTCCTCTCTCTTTCCTCATGAGAATTAGAGCATATGAAATCTGAGACGTTTTCTTAAATTACTTTGGACTTCATTTTGTTTTATTAGTTCTGATTCTTCCTCCTGTTCCTTAAAGTTACTTTTATAACTATTAGATGGAAACCCCTCCCAAAGTTTATCCATCCTGGAAGTTATTACTACTCCACACAGTCCTCTGGTCGGTCACACAATTATATTTTATGTGCTTTGCAACCAACTCTCATTTATAAGAGGTTGCAGCATCCTGCAGTCATATGACCATGACTTGCAATTATTTTAGTTGACCTCTGGGATTTTTAAATTGGTTTTTGATAGAAAAAGCTCATTTGGGAGAATGAATTCACTTAACGGCCATGTGATTCACTTAATGATAACAATGACTTGCTTTACATCTGTTTAAAATTGAGTCAAGTCACATGGTAACCTGTTTATTGCAATTACTTATAGCAATAGCACTTAGACTTATATATTGCATTGTAGTGTTTTAGAGCCCTCTGCAGCCTTTACAGAGTCAGCATATTTTATTGATCTCGTAAGGAGGGAAAAGTATTGAGCAGATCAGAATCGAACTGCCAAACTGCAGGCAACCAGAAGTCAGCAGAAATAACCCGTAGTATTGCATTCTAACCACTGCACCACTATGGCAGAAATTCCAATTGTGATCATTATGAGGACTACTTGAACAATTAAGAGATTTTAATATCGCATTGAATCAGGATCATCATCATATAATTAATTGATTTTTTCTGTATAGATTGCTATCTGTCATTGATCTGAATATAAGTATAGAATTTGTTTAGATGATAAGCCATTAAATTTCCAGTTTTCTCTTTTGATTCTCAATATTTCTGAACACATTTTAGGGACTCTTCTGAAATATTGGTAAATGACAGTATTTTTGTTGTAAGCTAGAAAGGCATATAAATCATATCAAAACATTTATTGTGGCAAAGCTGAAATCATTGCCTCTATTCTGAACAGAGGCATTGATTTCAACTTTGCTGCAGTTAAAGATTTGGTATGATTTGTATGCATTTCTAGCTTATAACAAAAACAAATCTTTTATTTTCTTCTCCAATTGCCTAACATTAGAATATATTAGCATTCTTTGCTGCAGTAATGGATTCCCTGATAAATGTCTAATAAACAACACAGAGCAGTTGTTCTGCATGTGAAAAATGTTCATTTTTAAAAATAATAATTTAAAAAATCCTAAGTTCTTATTAACATAAATTCTACTAAATGTTTTTGGTACCTTCTTATTTTGAAAAGTAATATACTATTTTTTAAAAAAATTCTGCTGTTTGAGAATATTTAAGCACGTTTCCCAACAAAAAATATTTATTGATAGTTTGTACTAAGAACAATTGTGAAATGTTTTTGTATAATTAATTAATTTGTTTGTTAATTTGCCACTCACCTTGCAATGAGGTGACTCTGGGCAGTTTATAATATTAATAGTTAATAGAGTCATAAAAGTTAATCAAAACAATAATAAAAATAACTACCTTATCTATCAAAAATTAGTGTCTTTCATTATCCCAAAATGAATGTATATTCCTTATCAATTTCAAGTATGCTATTAAGCTTAACTTTTCTGAATGCTTCATTTGAGTTTCTATTAATATAAATTTCTCAACTGCAACTTTTAGGTTCATTGTGTAGAACGCATGTTTCTCACAATAAAATGATTTATTTAATAAGCGTATGGCACGTGTTAGCCAGGGATCATTGAAGTGACTGGCTGCCTCTGTGAAAGGAATGTTTTCAGGCAGTGTTATCTTTACCCACAGGACACCTGAATGCCAGTAGGCAATTGGGGGAGGATCCTTTCTTGTTCCTATGTGGTTTATTCACTACAGGAATCAAGCCATCGAGCTGCCAACCTCAGCGGTGCGCAGGCCCAGCGTCTTATCACGTGAGCCCCGGCAGCCCCACAATAAAATGATACTTGCTTACTATTTTCCAGTTTCTTGCAGATATGTCCCTCTTTAAATATCTAAATCATCTATGTACCCAACTACTACTTTAACTGTCATACTTCCTTGTAGATAAAATGTTTCTCAAGATCAGTTTCCTAGTTTAAAAGTTACCTTGTAATACAATAGGTATGCTAAATAGCAAATACATAAAGAAGAAAGTTTTAAATGGCATGTTAGAAGAATGTTCTTGATCCAGTTCCAAGCCTCGTTACCTAATTAAGAATGCAGGACACTTGCTTGAAGTAGAGGCAAAGTTTATTTTGATAGCATAATGTGAGCGTACAGCGATTGAAATGTAGGCTATAAAGTTAAAACACTGAAAGGCATATTTATAATAATAATAGACTTTCAGCATGAAGTAATGGATATGTAAGTTGAGGTGTTCCTAACCCTTTGGATGTGTGAAATCATAGAGGAAGACAGCTTCTGTGGAGTGTGTGATCTTTGAAGTGTAGATTTTTTCCTAGGTGTGGAATTTTTATGAGGAATCTGACATCAGGATACAGTATTGTGATAAAAAAAATTCCCTTATCTTGAGGGGATTCCATTTTATCTTCGTTGGCTGGTGTTGGCTTGCTTTCCAGGCAGATATACATTTGTCATCTTTACTCTCCATAAGATGAAATGCTTTTTCTATAAATTTCTTTAAGATTAGGGGATGCTGTTGCCTATAGAAAGAGGATAACCTCCTAAGTGGAAAATTGACTTTTTTTAATCCTATAGCCAAACATGTTTCTTTCCATCTGTTCATACATTCATCCATCCATTAATTCTCCTTCCGTCCATCATCTCTCTGTCTTATAAAAAGGTACACACTCCCACTATATTAATGTTACTGAAAAGAAAAAAAAAGCCTTCATTTTAAAGCTTTGGATAGATTTAAGTTACTGCTCCCACCATCCTTCCCAACCCCTGGGAATAAAGAACAGGAAAGTAGCCTCTAAGCTCATATAATAGTAGCAAACAAAAGATGAAAGAGAAATAACATTGTTACTCATCAGGTAAACACTGAATCTATAAAAATTCTACAGTGGCAGATGGGGTTGTAAATGTATTTTATCTTCAAAAAAAGGTGGATTACTAAGGACAAAAAAATATGTTTTTATTCCTTGTGAGTGAATAAGCCAAATAAAAGCCTTTAAAATCTATATATTTTTGGATTGAGAATGTTTATGATTATTCTCCTCTTTTGGCCTATTTGGAATCTATGTGTGTAACTTCTTTGAAATCATGGCATGTTTCAAGTAATAAACAGATATCTATTTCTAGCTTTCAGAGCTGACAGGAATCTTTAATCAATGAGTTAGTACATTTTTTCCTGAATAACACGAGAGGTTGATGCTGTGTAAAAACCTGTGTAACTTTGAAAAGGATAGGTAGGCAGTTTTACTGGAAAACAGTGGATCAGTATTTTAAATCAGTTGATTTCCAATGGTTGCTTTAAAGACTTTGAGAGATTGAATGTTGCATATGACTTATCTTTATATTTGCTTGGCAATATATACTGTTCAACAGTATATTAAACAGGATAAAGCCAATTCTGCAACACTGTCTTAGTTATTGGCAGTTTTTTAAAAAAATAGCATTGGAATAAAGGCAAACAATCACAGCAACAAATAACAAATCAACAACTCAAAGAAATAAAATCGAACTAATATGTCTGAATGGAGGTGCTGGTCTGATTAGGGTTCTTAAACAAAGAACTGCTTAATCTTACCTTATCTTTCACTTAGAAAAGATTCTACCTTTTTTTCTAGCCATCAAATAATATCATTGCAGCTGATTTTAATTTCTTCAATTTCAGCATTTTTCCAGCATATGTTAAATAAAAAGATGTCATTATACAACTTTGATAGACACTTTTCACAGTTTTGAAGTATTTAGAACTCCAGATACTTTTCAGCTGTTGGTTTTGTAATCTCTGGAATACTTCATTTCATTATTTTTAGATTTTCTTCTTATGGTTTTCTTCTTTCTGTTACTATAGAATATCAGGTACTCTTCTCATATGGGGTGAGATATACATGCAGTACACAATTAATTCAAAGTAATTGCCTAATTACTAATACAACTAACCAATACAAGTTATTGATTCCAATTTTCATTTAGCATGAGCTTATAATTCATACATACAACACACCTAGAAGCCATTGAAACACACACACACACACACACACACACATACTTCTAACAGAAACAAAAAGAAGGTAAGATGGGGACTGCAAAACAAAAGGAGAAATAAAATTGGATGAAGATGGGAAGAAAAAATGGGACTGAAGAGAGAAGGAAGAAAAAGAAGATCTGTTTAGAGATTAAATTCATCATGCAAGTAACTCTTCATCATTAGTATTTTAAAATCATTCATGCTTTCTAACAACTGCAGTAACTATCAACTATGGCATGAGTTAGAATATCATCTCAATTCATAGGTAATTATTTTTGGGGAGGATGCTTTTAATTACCCATATCTGTAATTATAATTAGACTAGAAAAATACTATGAGTAATCATCTGAACTATTTTTTTAAAAGAAATTTAACCATTACGCTGTGTATGCATCCATAGTATTTAGAGAGCTGAAAAGACCAGGTAACCGTGCAGAGTATTCAACAGAAGGAACGTTATTAACTTCAATCTAGGTTAAGATAATTCTATGGAGCAGTTTTCAACATAACATTATTAGCTGATTTTAATATAAAATTCCTTCCAAATAAAGAATAATTTTTATCCTACCAACAAATTGTAATTTAGTATAATTGTGTTCTTTTTAATATATTCAGCTACTGCTTGGGTAATCATAGGTTTCATGCATTAATCTTAGTCCATATATTATAGTTTAGAAACATAACATTTCAGATTGTTGATTCATTTTCACTGCTTGAATTATTTCTCTTGAGAAGGCATATGATTTTACTGATTCAAAGAAATACTGGTACCATATTAGAATGATTAATAAAATGTCACAAAGCAATGTTTAATGTTCATAATATAGGCAATTTGGTTAGAGAGATGCTACTGGTTTTCTGATGGTTTAGCCACCATATTTCCTATCTTCTTTTGGAGTGGGGAGGGAGAATAAACAATACAGTTTAGAATAGGAGTCATTCTAACAGGACACCCTTGGGAGACATTAACAGTTCCATCTGCCGGATATTCCTTGTAGATATCCTAGTCTGGATAAATCAGAGCATGATCTGGTCAGACTTGACTATAGATGTCTAATTTAGAAGAAGCATAAAAAGAAGGAACAAACTTCAGTCATATTCAGAGAAATATTCTGGTTGTAGCTGATTTATATGTCTCCAACATGGAATATATTTTTACCATCTTGTAATGTAAAAAGAAACATATCTAAGCAGCAGAACAAAAATTATGTCTGCTAAAGTGTAAATGATCGCATGATTAGAAAATCAGTTGTTTAAATTCTCTGAGAATATTTCCCTGTAGTCTTCAGATACAATTTATTGGGAAGCTTACAAAAATATTATTGAACCCAAAAATGAGCTAGTACACTATGATTCAAAAGAAAAAAATTTGGATGCTTTCTGAATGCTAAATAAACCCAAGGGGAATAGATTTTGTTATATTTTATACTATTTCTTCATTTGTTTATATCTCATCTTTCATAGTTTTGTTGTATTTCTAGTGTTTTCTTATTTAAATTATTTATAGTCCAGCTACCCTTCAGAGGGTTTCATGATGAGTTACAATATAGAGAACAAACTAAAACAGGAAGTTCAAACTCAATTTCATTGAGGGCCACATCAGTGTTGTATTTGACCTGGAGGGGGCCATGGAGAGTGGCATGGCCAGCTCGACATCATTCATGTCAAGGGTGCCTGAGCACTATGCCAGTGAAAACGGACTCCTGAATTCCATTTTTGACTGACAGTTTCCTGCAACCCTCTGCCAGTGAAAATGGCTAGTGCTTCGCTTTACAGGTCAGTCTAGCGGGCCAGATCTATGCACCCTGTTAGTAGAATGCGGCCCGTGGCCTTGAGTTTGACACTTCTGAACTAAAACAATAACACCAAATAAAATTAATATTGAATTAGTTTAAAAATACAGTAGCAAACAGTATCATTAACAGAAAACTATCTAAAGGCTGATGGACAGTTAAGATGTGGAAGTGCTAGATTAAAGTTCTAGCCTTCGGGTTCGGGCCTTCTCTGTGGCAGCACCCACCCTATGGAATGAACTTCCCCCGGAGATTCGTATTATTGCAGATCTC